>CAUHTR010001376.1:0-80722 GCA_959609185.1 Schmidtea polychroa
GAGCGTTCGCCGCTGCAGTTAGAAACCGGCAAAGTTAGATAAATGCGCAAGGCGATATACACATCTGAAGATTCAATTCATTCAAAAGTTTCAATTCCCTTGTTGCAGTGCTGTTTTCATCATCCGCATATAAAAAATAACAACGATCGTCGATTGCTTTATATGCTGCAATTCTACGGTTACGATCGGTAACAAGTGAATCAATTATAACATAATAGGTATCAACTTTGAACTTCTCTTCACCCATTAAAACAACAGCTGACTCTTTGCTATCGCCCGCTCTGCGTTTTGGTTGACGTGCGCGTCTTGTTTTGAATTTCTTTTCAGAGCACAATTCTGCCGCGCTATCTCGATAAAATTCAAACTTATTCCTCTGAGATGCTAGAAATTCCGATAATGACTTCAGTAATCTATATATAACCATATATACAGATATAAATTGTGGTAGTATTCAGTTGACTGAAGAAGTTTCAAGTTTCCAGATATAATTATATGCTGCGCCAACGATGCCAACGATCGTAAACCCATCACCCGGTCTGCTCAAATACAATCAGGTACATACATGGTACTAATGCCTACAGCCATGGACTCTATATCATAATATAGGAGTCCATGCTACAACTTATCTCGATATAGATGTGCATCTTGACCCGACTGTAAGGGATACAAGACTTATCTGGCTATATCATCTTACATAAAATAATAAGAACCATATGTTTTTGTTCTATTTTATTTTAGCCGACAAATATTGTAAATTTATTAATTTCATAGTAGGCCCCCTAACTTGTTAAGTTACGAGTGGGCCCGTTTCAATTGAAACATTTGCAATATGGTTAATCCGGCACTGATAGAGTCACCGATAAAAATATGTGCCGGGACAATCCGGGTGCATGTATGTTATTTAAAGTATTATATTCACAAAAAAATATATAAAATAATGAACTAGCAAAATATAACCAACAAACTATGTTTTTGTAACATTTATTAACACTAAAAATTAAAAACCTTATTTGTTTGGGGATATCACGTAACACAATTCTGGTTACGATAATTCGAGCCTTTTGAAATAGAATGAACACGAAATTTCTTTACTACGTTTATTATTTTTCAATACCTTCAATATTGTTGGTAAACTGTGATGTTGAAGTTTGAGTTCGATTCGAGATTATTTTTGGGGAATTGTTTTAAATAGAAACTGAACTTATTTATTAGGGATATCACAAACCAAAATTCTGGCTATGATAATTTCTAGTCTTTTGAAATAGAATGAATACGAAATTGCTTTACTACAGTAATGTTTTATTATCTTTCAATACTTTCAGTAGCGTTTATAGCTAGTGATATTGAAGCTTGAGGTCGGTTCGAGATTGGTTTTTGGAGAATTGTTTTAAATAGAAACTGAACTGAAACCTTCTATTTACGTTCGGTTGTAGTTGAATAGACTAACGTAGATAACGTAGTTTATCTGTTGAATATTCTTTTCGATTTATTTTCGATTTATTTTAATTTTTATCAATTTGTGATTTTACTAAAGCGATAATTTACTATAGAAAATTATCGCTATATATTCTTTTAAAACATTTCATTTCCCAAACACTACGGGAACGAAAATGATCGTAATAAAAAAACCTAATTGAGGTTTTGTTTTAACCCATAAAAACAATAAAAATATAACATTCACTACAGTAATTATACTGATGATGATAATACTGAGAATGAGAATGGGGACAATAATAATAATTTTGCTAGCACACAATTATATACATATACTCAAGCGCCATATTACATTTATAAAATAAACAAAATGGTATTGAGAGAAAGCAAAATTTTAGTATATAAAGCAACTGAATTCTCAGTCAAACCACCACTAAATCTTGTATTTTATGTACCGAAGTATTAAGGACAAGAAAATCAAAGTAAACCATACAAGAACTAGATTAACTTAGGCATTGGCATTTTAAAGAATGTACACTAGGGATATGACTTTTTTAAAATCTAAACGCCTGGGTTTGGAAACGGTGAACTTTTATGTAAAATGAAGGAAAATGACCTCCTTTTTGGAAAATTTTATAAAACCCTCACGCACCCCTTAAAGGAAAGGAAATCCATAAATCAGTTTGGAATAATATGTATTATTCAAAGTACATTTATATTAATGAACTTCAAGTTGAGGTATTTATCACTTTTGCTCTTGACAAATATATCTTCCATCTTCTTCACGGCTCTTTCAGCGACAATATTGGATCGGGAAACATCCAGAACTGAGGGTTTTGAAGCACCTTTTCGCTTTGTGGCATGCAAATGTTGAAAGAGCAGATTGCAGCATACCATAATATCTTCCGGGAAATGTTGATTGGAGAACCAGACAGAAGCCCACTCCATATTCCATAAATGCACTTTTGGCAAAAGTACATTTATTTGTAAAATTTGTATTTGAATAAAAAAATTTTATCTACTGATATTTTTGATTATTTGTATAAGTGGCCAAAGTTGAGAATTTGAAACCTCAACATAATTATAATATTTAACCCTTTCGCTGCAACTGGCGCTGTTAGGCGCTCGTGAATACTTGCTTACGTATCATTAAAAACGCAACATAGTAAGCTTGTAAATATTATGCGAAAGTACTCCATCTGATAAGCGAAGGAAATGGGCACCTTGTAAAATAAAATAAAAATGGGCGCACCGTTTGCGCGCAAAATATATTTGTTTAAAATTATTATAAATATTTAAAATTAAATGAATGATTGGAAGCTATTATTTCAACTTATGGCAGCATAAGTAAAATGGAGTTTTCAACCGTTTGCAAACGGAATTAATTTAAAAAGTAGTATACGAATTATACGAAATCTTTTGTGTACGAATGCCCGATATCGTGGTATGATTTTTTATAAGTTTGGCCAGCACAGCTGGCCATTATACATTGTTGAACGTGAGGAACAACATTCGTGACCAGCCGTCCACTATCATATAAGCCATTTAAGGCCAGCACTGCTGGCCTACCGTCCGCAAACGGTTAAGAAGAATCTCCAATAATATTGAAATTTGATATTTAATGTTTAAAAATAAAAGTTTTAATTTAGTATTACTGGAGTTTTATTAACTATATATAAAATAATTACTTGCGCGCAATAGTCGCTGCTGGGTCTGTAATACATTATGTCTCATGTTGATATAATGTAAATTACGTTGGAAAGTCTCTATCAAGATGGGTCATGGTGATATTTCAGAGATAAAAAGACATCGAATTTATTGAAAAGAGAGCTTGAAGACTATAAATCAGCTCTCTCTTAAAGACTATAAATCTGATAAAGGCAGTGCCGAAAATTCGTGAGTATCAAAAAACATCGATATATTACTGATTTATAGTCTTCAAGCTCTCTTTTTAATAAATTCAATGGAAAAAATAATCAGTGGTGAAATTGGAAAAAAGAGTTCTTAAAATAAAAAGACATTATTTTTAATTGTCCCGATTAATCAAGATGTCTGACAAATTCTGGCAAACCTAACCATTAGCTACGACGTGTAAAATAAGAAAGTTGATTTATTCTAAACCTGAAGAAGAAACTAGTACAAATTAAAGGGAATATTAAACATTAAAATGGAAATATTCAACAAATGGTGTATATAAAATATTAAATATCTATCAACAGTGAGCTCTCCATGAATGTTACACCTTATTTGCGTACCGGAAAAAAATAAATCGTACCATTTAGACAGGTGTACCATATGTAGGGAATTCTAACTATATGTAGAGGCTACCTTTGCGGTTAGTTTCACAGTTTTTTTATCATATAAAGCACTGTGCCATATATGTAGACTTTATTGCAGTGATTCTCAACCTTTTTTGTTGCGGCACACTTTTAACGATTCCAAAATTTTGGGGCACACAAAGAAAAAGATAAGTTTAAAAATTATTTACTTACCTATAACACACTGCGTAAAATAGTTTATGATAAAAATTTGAAATGTGCCAAATAAAATAATATGTACTTAAAAAATAACAAAACGTTTATTAAGGATTAATTACAAGTTAATAATAATACTTCTAATGCGAAATTTGAGCTTGATGTTTTTTGATAATTTCATTTATATTTGGTCGTAAAAATGACAGTGCTACTCTCATATTGTCTTCTACATTTAACAATCTTGATCTTTTATTAGTTTTAATGTTGATTGTTGCTATATTATGGAGGTTAATTATTTGTTTGTTATTTATTCGATTTTTAATCTTTGTTATGTGGACGAAATTTTGTAGGACCCGATAGAGTCACCGATAAAAAAATGTGGCGGGACAATCGGGGTGAGTGTATGTATTGCGTAATACAATATAAATAATATAAAGTGATGATTTCTTGGTAGCAGCATTTATTATTTAAAACAATAAAATGATAATTTAAGCCTTTTGCTGCAAATAATGTATTTAATGAAAAAATATTTGACTATAAGATAGTCCTTGTCAATCTCCTGGAATTTAGCAATGTTCTTCAAAAAAATACCTTTCAATCTTTCTTTTATAAAATAAAATAAATACCATTTAAAACTCCAAAATGACACAAACTAAAAATTTTTAAATTTTTTTATACAGCTTCTATAATTAGCTTCTAGAAGCTGTATAAAATATTTTGAAATATATTACTGATTTATAGTCTTCAAACTCTCTTTTTAATAAATTCAATGGAAAAAATAATCAATGGTGAAATTGGAAGAAATAAAAGTTCTTATAATAATAAAAAATTATAAAATATTGCGTTCCTAAATATTTTTAAAATTACTATTATGTAACATTTTACCTATTTTTAAGGGTCAACAGTATTTTTAAAATACTTATAAGCAAAAGGTTAGCACCATCTGGCCCCACGAATAGGTGCCGCCTATCACCTTCTGTGATCGGGTCTGGTTTAACATAAACAAGTGAACCGTATTTTAAGAACAGCGAATCTATTAATGTGAAAATTTTCATAATATCCATACTGCATTAAAAGGAAATCTAGCTACACGATGGTTACCTGTCTTATTTTTGAGTTGCCTCATTTAAGGATTTTTTAGACGGCGCTACTCTTTGGTAGTAAAGAGTAAATAAATCTTTTTTCAACATAAAATTAAAAGAAATATTCTGCGTAAATTAAAATCAATATATTAATCAAAAATTGTAGAAATGTGGTCTGCCACAATTGAATTATAACTTTTCAATCATGATATACATTTATGGGAATATATACAATTAAATCAAAATTATTTTAATCAAAATTTGTTGTGAACCCAGATGGATCTGTCCGCATTATCAATGTTTATGTTACTGGAACGTACGTCTGTCATGTTTGCTATGTTAAACATTTGACTCGAAGGTAAGTATGGTAATAAACAATCTGTCATGTATGGTTGATACATTGAATCTAAAAAAGTTTCATAGACCAATATTTTACAATTTATAATTTACTTCTTTCAAGAATTTCATCATTTTCAGAATGCATATTTGAAAGTCTTGGTAAAGCGCTCGATGCATACAGATTTTCAATTCTCTCTGACTCTGAGGAATGGTCTATAAAATACTTAGCAGCCTCAACGGGTCCACTTGGAAACCAATTTGAATAAAGCGAAGCAGCTGCAACAGCGGCTACAGTGGAAGAGGTTGATGATTGAGGAGAATGAAAGGATGACTGATCAGAAATTTTTAATTCAGATATATTCTGAGCTTGTAAAGTTGACGAAAGTGAAGTAAATAAAGGACTATTTCTAGAATTTCCTGAGACATAAGGAGATATGGAAGGATGAGACATACTTGAAGAATTTGAAGTTTGACTAATGGTATTAGACATAAAATTCGGATGAAATAATGATGAAGCTGTTGGAATCTCTTGTTTATTAAAACTGGAATCTGATGATGAATTTGGATAGAAAGAATCTGTAAAAAATCCGGAATCGTGCTGAGGATAATTTGGCATTACAGTTTTCATCGAATCATTTGTCTCCTGTTGAGTAAAAAGACCAAAGCTTTGATGATACATATCGAAAAGAGGTGGCATATTGTCAGCTACTGATCCATTAAGATTATTCATGGAATTACAAGATGAGACGCTATTTCCTAATTGATTGCACCGTACATTAGTAGGTGAAAACATCATTGGACTGCTATTGTTATATGAAACGGAAGTAACAGTGTATGGAGACTTTGAGAAAGCGGATCCAGAGTTACTTCGTGTCGATACTTTTCTTCTGAAACCCCTTGGTCGTCTTCTATTTCCTCCGTCTTCAAACATAAATTCAGCAGTAGGATCAATAGTCCAATAATGCCCTTTACCAGGTCTACCCATTCCTATAAATAAATATCATTATAAACATTTAAAAATAATTTATTTCTTCATATTTATAATAACAATTGTTTTAATAATTGAAACAAAATTATTATTATTATTATTATTATTATTATTATTATTATTATTATTATTATTATTATTATTATTATTATTATTATTATTATTATTATTATTATTATTATTATTATTATTATTATTATTATCATGACAATGATTTTATTTGTATAATTTATGAACGTTCATTGTTTTCTAGTTTCTAAAATGTCTAATAATTCTGAATAATAAAATAGGCGTGTAAACGTTATGCTAATCATTTGTCTTAAAGTAGCATTGAATATTGATGAGTTTATAAAATTTCTCATACAGATTCCTGTTTGAAATATTATATGAAATATTATTATTATTATTATTATTATTATTATTATTATTATTATTATTATTATTATTATTATTGCTTCAAAGCTCCGAACCTAGATAGCGACTTCACGATTGTTGTCATTACTCGTTATGAATACTAAATGAATAATAATTCATTATATCCGTTAATTTGAATTAATAACATTAAGACAATTAATTGCAGTATCAAACGTCACATCCGTTTGAATGGAATCTATAGGGCTTCAAATGTCATAGCAAATTTTCAAGTAGAAAAATTATTTATCAGTGGACATAAATCAAAATGCCATTTATCAACATAATTAATTAAAAAGTATAGCTATACAATGATAATCTTTACCTTTGGGTAGTTTGATAAAACATTCATTTAAAGATAAATTGTGTCGAACAGAATTTTTCCATCCTTGGTAAGGACCTTGAAAAAACGGAAAATTCTGCTGCAAATAATTGTATATTTCACTTAATGTACATTTTCTTATTGGTGAGGCTTGAATAGCCATAACTATTAATGCAATGTACGATTGTTCCGGTTTTTCCGATTTGCGTTTGCAGCTTAATAATAAAAATAATTAATTACCAATAATTAAGTGTTAATCAAATTACTTGATGATTTTAAAGATTTTTCTGATTTCATTTTATCAATATTATCCGTTTCTCTTTCAATAGATTTTTCTTTTTTAATATCATCTTCTTTATTGCTGCAGTTTTCAATGTCGGTCGTGTTTTCTTCATTGAGCTTCGCTGGAGAATTGCTTTCATTACTGACAAAATCATTTTCTTCGCATTTTTTTATACAAGTATTGTTAATTTCACAATCTTTAGCAGTGATAGAGGAAGCTATGGTAGGCAATTCGTTTGGTTTAATTTCATTAGATTCGTAACTTGGGCTGCTTTGAATATCCATGTTATTAGTAAGTTGAGTCAAGTGAATGTATTGAGAAAGACTATTGGAATCTCCATTCACTAATTCGATTTGCCGAGACAAGGAATTAAAATGATTTAGTGCATTCCCTTCTCTATGATGTTCGGTTTTAGTGTTTTGAAAAGGCTGATAGCATTGTTCGAAGTTAATATCATTAATTCTATTGTAATCTGTTCGGTCTAGATCCGTAAAGTTATTCATTGTTGATGATAGGAAACCGCATAATTTTTTATTGGAACTGAAATAATTCAATGAAGATGAATTGACAAATTGTTGATGGTCGTAAGAATTGTTCAAGAAACTTGATTGATAAAGCTCGGAATTTATTGGCATATAATCTGTGGAAAATTCTGGAGAATAATGAAGTTCTGATTTTATTTCCTGACCATTACTGCGGCAGTTTCTTTAATCAGCTGTGGGCGCCGGTAATCGGACTTTCGAATGATCCTAGAAGTTGATGAGAAAATTGCGATTGAAGATAAACTCCCGAACGATTGGAATCGGCATTGTTCATTGAACGTTATTGTATTGTGTGAAATTGATTTAAAAATAAATTTTAAATTATCGATGATCGTCTTTAGTTGAATTGTGGTTGGCAATTAATTTGTGCGCTAATAGATCTTTATTTTAAATATGTCGTCAAATTTAGAATTGTGTGTATACCGACAATATCGGCGAATATTCGCGTGTGCAAATCCACGTGTGTATGTATGTATATATGTGTGTGTGTGTTTGTGTTATGCAGTTCGTGCTAAGTAGTAAGATATCGCATATCCCTTATTCTTTATGCCTTCAAGGCACGTCCGCTTTAAAAGCGAATAAATCGTGTGTATTTTGACGTTATGTCATTACTCGTCAAATTGTACTGGTTCAATTATACTCGCTATAATGAAAATTGAATTTTATTAACCAATCATGTATTCTAATATATGCGCTGCGACATAGGTTTTAAAAATAATTATAATTAATTTATTTAATAATAATTTCACTTTATCAAATGACATTTTTCAAAAAAAAAATCCTTTTTCAAATAAAAAAAAATTAAACTCTTTCACTAAATTAATTTGTTTACATTAAAAATTATATGTGCTGCTGGCATGATTCAATATAACAGTAAGTGGTATCAGGATTCCCCTAAAATTTCAATGAGTTCCAAATGGGTTGTTTATACGTACAATGAAATTTTATATTGCACCAGATTTTTAAGTTTAGAAAAAATGATTGATTACACTTTTATTTCTGTACATCTTGCTTCAAATGTCAAATCTTATACAAATGTTATACAATACATTCCACAATCTTACATGAAACATTTTTACACTTAATCTTTGACTCGTGTTTTCTTTTGAAGCTTCTGTTCAATTAAAACAGAGAAAAATCCACTATTACTTTATATCATTTTTTCCCATTTAAACAAACAAAATAATACAAATTATTATATTAGAAGATTTTCAAAAGACCTACAACATCTTATAATCATTGTATTATTAAGACAAGTGAGAGGAAGATAAAAAATGAAGGAATTTTTTGTTGTGTGAAATGAATAATTTAAATTAACAAAAAAAAAACTATTTTTAAGATAACTTAAGACATTGATTAAAATTTGTACCGATAGCAAATAATTGATTGCAAATTATTTTGGTAATAATAATTTTGTAGAATATCTTCGCTTCACTCCATAAATGCTTGATTGATGCTGCACCATATTTGTTTATATTAACCGGTAAACAAATCAAGTCACAATTAACCACCTCCATCATCCCCAGTCTGTGAACGACTGTGATTGTTTATATCTATTAAAAAGTGCTGCGGACATAATCAAATGAAACCAGGAGTGATGGTGAGGTAAATCCGCATATGTTTGTGAGTTGTACCTAGTCTGTCATTTTGTCATCGATTATCTATTGACTGCTAATTGCAGCAATAATTGTCAGGCACATCTAGTCACAGAACCTGTATCCAGGAAATGGTGCATGTGCATGTCTGCGATACCAGTTTCAACTGTCTGCTATGGTGACACTGCCTCAGGCCGTTCCACGACAACCACATTGCCTAACGTTATTGTGCTCTACAACCAACGATAAATTTTATCTGAAATTGAATATATTTATCTTTACTATGAATCAGAAAATAGATAATCATGATAGACATTTACTGTCGATATAACTTTACAATTATCGATTTTCCAAAATTATATGCCGATTTCTGGAAATTAAATTTCTCAAATGCAAAAATTCATCCAGGTGTGCCTTATCTACAAGGCAGCAATACATTCAAGCTTTCTCCCTAAAAATTTTTCCAATGCAACAGATTATGTCATTCGAATTTAAAATCGTGCTTGGTTACATAATTTCGAATTTCGAATGCTAACAAACTACATGTTTTCGGTTTTGTAATAATAATATTAATTGAATAATAAAAATAGTTCTCAGGTAGGGAAATAAAACCATTAATTAATTTTCATTCTCCATTACCTTCATTTCTATTTTTTACAATTGGTTTCCTTATACATTTAGACGTAAGTAACATGCTTTTTTTTAATTTTCATTATAAAATCATTAAAAAAATTTTTAAATAATATATAATTAATTATTATTTATTGATGATTTATTTTATATAAAAATAACTGATTATCTAAATATGAAATTAAAAAGAAAAATAATATAAGGTGAATTTTGAAAAATGAACTTGAAAAAATTATAAATTTAAAAATTTTTATTTATAATATTAAAAAATTAACGGAATAATAAAAAAATAATGTTAACTAACTAGCAAACGATCCGCCCTGGAAAAGCTCAATAAAAACAATAAATAATTTGTTACAAATATTACAATTTTCTTGCAAATAGAATTTTTATTATCTAAAATTATTTTATTTTCTTCTGCTGTAACAGTGATGCACAAACCACTATCCATTCAGCAAACGTCCAGATTTCATACAAAAAATGCTCTGGCTAATTGACAAAACAAAGAATTGCTTCCCAATTCCAATCAATAAAAGTATAAAATATATTTCGATCACTTTCCAATGTATCTATGTACAGCGTTGAATAATACTTTCAATATATACCAATCCCTCGAATTACGTGGTACCCATTTTACGCGGTCATAAACAATTATATTTTTTAATGAAATCAAACATATTTGGAGGCAAGTGTCTCTCAAATGCATATATTGAATATAGTAGAATATAGTAGTTAGAAGGTGGGATAATTAAATTACAATTTTTTCTTTTAATATACCTTTTATCTATGAACATGTTATAAATTTTACAATTTAAAATTTAAATATAGATTTTTTTAAATCTATTTCTAATAAAATTGTATTTTTTTTATGCCTCGTTTTACGCTAGTTTCTGGAACCTATCCCCTTACTTTATATGATCTCGAAATCTCGATTTACGCAGTTTCGATTTGCGCGTTAGTTTCTTGGAACGTATCTACCGCGTAAATCGAGGGATTGGTGTATGTTTCAAGTCTCTTAACCGTTTCGAGTCTAACTGGAATATATAACCCAATTTAAAATTTATGTCATTTTTTTACAATTAATCAATTAAGGGATTCTTGAAAATATTGAGCTAATTCCCAAAATCCAAAATCCGATTTTAAGAAGTTTATTTTCCAATTTAAAGTATTTTTTAGGTTTTTTAAAACTCATTTTTTTTTCAAGAAAATTTTAAAATCTTTTCACTTGATTGAATGAAATCTTTCAAACTCTACCGTTAACAAACACTGGAATTATTTACAAAGAGAATATTTTTGCCCTTCAACTTAATTTTATTAGATTTTTCATCGAATGCACAAAGTTATTTGAAATTAGAAAAAATTAGAAAAAATCAAAGTATTTAAAATTTCAAAATATATTCATTAAAGATTTTCAGCAACCGATTATCTGTTAGTCTTATTTCAGTTCTCTATATCTTTTGGTTTCGAAATCGATTTTGTTAAACAGCCTAAAATTTCGAATACAGATATTGATCTGATGGAAATTGTGTAATGAGAAAAAGGTTTTGTAATTAAATTCAAAGGTTTTTAATAAGTTTATTTGAAGATTTTACAGACATTGGGACATAAAGAAGAAGAAAGAAGACAATTATATTAATTGATAAATTATTATAATTTAAAGTTTTTTTACTATAAACTATCTTTAGAAATTCATCTTAAATTTTTAAACATTTAAATATTAAAATTATATATATTTTTAAGAGGAAATTATGTATTTAGATGCGATTTTAATTTGTATTTCTAGATCATTGGTATTTGCAAACCGGAAATTCAGTTAGATTAAGAAGTTAATAAATTTTGATCAAAACATGTTTAGGTAAAGTGAATGTTGTTTCATATTGAGACAGCCTTATCATAAGAATGGACAGTCTGTTGAATAACATTATTTCATTTGTCACGTGCAAAAAGATAATGAATCAAAAATTTACATTTCTACTGTCAACAGATGTCGTACGAAAACGTAACAGCTGTTGTTGTATCAGCAGTAGGAAAGGTTTTCAACAATTTTATAGTTTTAATACTTTCGTTTGTAACTGGTCACGCTCACATCCAAACAGATGTCTCATATTTAAATCTGCCATTAACATTTTGTAAATTAATTTTGACATGATTTTGATTTTTTTTGTTTTAAAATTAGATTGATTAGAAAATATTTTCTCCCCCCTCTGAAATTTAAAGGGATAAATGAAACAGGTGCATTTTCAATATTTGGGAAAGCAAATAAAATTATATTGTTGAATGTTTACTTAAATCTAAAGTGCAATTGATCTTATGTAATCAAATCAAACATTTTTTAAATAATTAATGACCTCAATTTATTTTAACTTTGAAAAATTTGTGATCTTTTAATTTTTCACAAGATTTTGGGAAGGACGACAAAATTGGAATATTTAAAAATTTATTCTTTTATTTTATTTTTCTTTTATTTAATTTATATTTTGAAATATTTTACTTGAAAATAATTGCAATTAATTTTTCAAAGTTCTAATAGTAGAGATCCAAGATTCAGGAAAAGTGTTTTTGTTTAATTGTTGAAATATAATTTACAAATTTCTTCAACAGATTGTTTCTTCACAAAATAATTTATACTCATTTATTAGAAAATAATTATTTTAAATTTAAACAAAAGGTAACACCTATAAATCTTACAAGTCCTGCTTCTAATAACATACTATATAATTTTTCAGAATTATTACAAAAAAATTTATTAACAGTTTCATGCATCATTCATTACAGGAATAATTTTTAATATAAATTATTAAGGAGTAATTTAATCAATTTATCAATACTATTAATAGATTTACATTAAGTTGACTGTAATGTCCAAGAACGATAAATCGATCCCTTTATCATATTTCTTTTATACTTAAATTCCAAAACGGTCTGGTGATTATTATTATTATTATTATTATTATTATTATTATTATTATTATTATCATTATTATTTTTGTATTTATTAAAAAGCTTGACTATGAATCAGTAAATATATCGATGTTTTTGATGTATTTACTGATTCATAGTCAAGCTTTTTAATAAATACGATGTCAATGGAAAAGAAATCAGTGGTGAAATTTGAAAAAAATTTCTTATAACATTAATATAATTATTATTATAATTATTTTACGAACCACTATCTGTTGACTTCTTACAAATTCCGGCGTCAAGCTGTGTATAACACCAATTTATAACAACAGAAACGAAATTTTAGAATTAATTTCAACTTCGAAAGTAGATTTTATTTTCATCTACAAGTTATTCATATTATATACAAATGATTTAACATATTCCCTATTCTTAAATACTCTTAAATAAGAAAAAAATCATTTACATAAAAATGTAAAATTTGGCATAAAAATCGAGGCCAAAGCTAGACCTAAATGTGAGCCCATAGCAACATAAGCAATCTGTTTAATACTAATATTACCGATTTGACAGTAAATATCAAATAACATTGTATTGTTGGAGTTACTCAAAATGTATGAAATAAACATTACGAATCACAAATTGTTGAAATCAATTAAAATTCGAAAAATGTAAAAAATCAATATCTTTTGCGGACGGAACTGNTTGAAATCAATTAAAATTCGAAAAATGTAAAAAATCAATATCTTTTGCGGACGGAACTGGTAATCAGTGAAAAAATGAAATTTTGAAGACATAAAATAATTTTAAATTGATGAGATGTTTTTAGAAAAGTTCATGAACCAAAAAACAAATTAATTATTTGATTATTAAGGCTAGCACATAAATCATGGAGAATCTAACTGAACTGTAGCTTATTAGACCAATAAATAAAGTAGGAAGGCGAACTCGATATTTAATTGGCTTCTCGAGAAGTGGGACGTTAGCCAAATTAGACCATAAATTATTCATTTGATTTAAACCCAATATTGTATGGGTAGCAAGCTGGACAGGGCCAATTTAAGCATATATAAGCATATATAAAATGACAATTGGTCGAATAAAGTAAAAGTAAGTTAATACCACAGTTGAAAAGAGAACCAAAGAAGCGAATTTAAAAAAATTAAAGTACATTGTGTTTTTGAATTAGGTTGATACTCATCAGGTGTCTACCCTGTGAGTAGTCAATTGTGAAATCAAGTGTATTTAGTTTTGTTTGAAATAAAGTTATTTTGTTGAGATTCGAATTTTACTTGCTTAAATATCGAGCATAAGAAGCCAGATCGAGAGTTAATTCTTATCGACAAAAATATTAAAATTTAAATAATATCTTATTATTTATTATGATCTAGCTGTAAAATGTTTTAGAATCTAACTTAACATTTAATTTATGAACAATTAAGTATTACTAGCACCTTGTATCGGCAATAACGAAAAGACTAAGTATTATATATCTATAAAATATATCTATAAAAATTCAAAATATTTACTATCAACTTTTATTAGTTACGCCTATAATATAAAAAATAATCAATTAGTTAAATTATAAGATACATTCAAACTTACTTGTGTGCTGAAAATTCAATAGCAGCCAATTTATTATAGGATTCCAGAAAGGGTAGAAAAAATTAATGAAACATACAAACACTGTTCATGTAATTTTTATAATGAAAGAAACAAGCGTTAAAAAGCACACCTTAAATCGATATAGCCATTTTTAATTAAATAATTTTAAATGAAATTAGAAAACATTTCCGAGGCCAGTACTCGAAATACATTTTCATTTTGTGAAAAAGAAGAAAGAAATTTGAGTTTTAATTGTTTATTATTAATAATTGTTATTAAATTATTGTTAAAAAATCATTTACATATTAAAAAATTTTTACAAATAGTAAAAATAAAATAGTAAATTATAAGAGATTCGGTTTTAAAATTTTGATAATATTTATTTAATTATTTAATAAATTTAAAAATGAAAATTAACTTACCTTTTATTTATAAATTTACCTTTAAAATCCACGTAAATAATTTAGAATGTGAAATTTACATCATTTGTAATCAGTAGTGAGCTATGCATGTCCCGCGGGGGCTCGGCAGAGCCCCTTGTTAACTTTTTAAAAATTTTGCGAGCCCCTTGTTGTTCTTTCAACTGTGATTTGCGCTTCACTTCAAATTAAAATTTCTATTGTTTTGGTAGTAAACATTTTTAAACCAATTTTACCGCATTTGTATATCAAAAAAAAATTTTCTGGACGCTTTTATATTTTACTAAAAAAGCAAATTCGGAAAAAAGCATTTTTTTCTGTACGAAAAACACCTAAATATTTTTTTGCGAGCCCTTTGTTGTTTTTTTATCAAACCTCACCACTGTTTGTAATAAAATCGTGACAATAATTTAATTTTTTATGTAAAATTCTACAAAAATATTCAATAAAACTTTTATCAAATGCAACGAGGTGTATCATTTCAGATTTATATGTACTACACAACTAAATTTTTTAAAGGTTATAAAAGTGCCATTTTTTAAACAAATTGTATTTTTTTCCTAAAAAATTTTATAGGGTGCATCTGAAATTAGTTTCAATTGTAAATCATAGTGAATTATTCGAATCTTTCCAATATGCAACAAAAAAATCTTATTTTGGAATTATGTCAATCAATCCTGTTGTACACCATATTGTTGAAAGTAAATTTTCTGTAATTAAATTTTCCATTAAAATTATGTTGCTTTGAACAAAACTTGAAAAAATAATTTTTGTTATCAAAATTAATAACTTTAACCTTCATTATCTTGACATTCATCTGATAATGAGGTTCAGACTAGCGAAAAACCCTAAATTTAACAACCCCTTGGGTTTGTACATTTAAACACCATAACATATTGAACATGTTTGAATGACCTGATTTGCACCAGGACTAATATAGACAAAAACTTTTCATCGGAAAACCGAATTCGAAGTTGAGGCCTGCTTGAGCAGATCCCGACATCTCTCAAGTCTAATTCGCTTGTTGCTATCGGTAAGCATTTGTCCTTGTTTGAGATTTTATAAGTGAAAATTGAGGTCCTTTTGACAATCATTCGAACTGGTTCAAGAGCGATTCAATCAATCGAACTTTCTCGGTTTGTCGTTTTCATTGACGATGAAGAATCTACAAACAATAAAGTTAGAGCGAAAAACTAAAAATTGAAAACTTTCTGATTTGAAAAAGTTTGACCAAGTTATTTCTGGTTAATAACAATTTATTTTGATATCTTAATGATCGTAATAGGCTTTGGATTTTGTAAAGCTTTTACACATAATTATGTATAAATTTGTATTACTATGACAATTTCCATAATCTTTTAATATTATACAGTCGTGAGTGGAATGGATTTTGTAATATTAATGATTGAAAAAGTTTGTGCGCAGATATACATTGAACCGAAGAGACTTGCACATTTTAGTGTATTATTCAATAATGACGAATAACGCGTTAAATCTCCCTCCTTAAATGTTTTTACTCATTTCCATATCATTTTGGACAGTTTCAGGTGCATTTTCTGGTAGAGTGGCAAACGGGTTATTAAACAAATCAAGCAAAGGTTTTATTTTTTTAAATCTGAAAATCGAATATTGAAAGCCGACTCTAAATCATCGATTTTTCAATGTACAATAGCTTCAAATCTGCACGAAGTTTTCAGAAGTTCTTTTGTAATTAGGAAAGTGAATGTAAAGTTTTTTGAAGAATTTTGGACAAATCTTTTCAGTAGCTACTCGCAGACAATCTTTTACGAAATCACAATCTGTAAATGGTCGACATCTTTTCGCAATTAAATGAGATATTTCAAGACTTATTTCTGTAGCAATTTGTGACTCTTCATTAGGTCTTGTAAAAACATTGCCTGTCGTCCTTTCGATTCTCGTTGTAAAGATTATAGTCTTTAAATACGTAATTTTTGAGATAATTTTTAAAATGTCGGATGCGGACTTTCATAGTGTCTTCTTATATTATATTATTTTGGTATAGGAATAGTATTCTTGCAAATCAAACAAATAATCTTATTAACAGATTAAACAAAAATTATTTTTCGGTACAGCTATCTTCGAATTGTCTATTTTCATCTTGAACTTTGCACTTACAACTTGGTCCTGGTTTATCCATTCTTTATTTTAATAAATTTTATGATTAAATAATAAATCTATAGAATTAGAAATGCTCATATAATATCAAAAATAAATTTTCCAAAATATTTACTTACTGATCTACTTAATATCCAATCAAACTTAGCCAATACTATGGTCAGAATACTGAACACATCTAAACACTGTACTTATTTAAATAAACGTGGTAGACCGGTAACGAGGAGCAAAGCATATAACTGAAGCTGAGTGTTGTCAGGTCAGTGAGGCAGCCGACAGTGTTCTAATGTTCATAGCGTGGGTGACAATTCCACGCTGCGTCAGAACCACAGTGGTGTGTAGAACTAGAAAAGCTAAATAAAGTTCATTCTCGGTTGCTAAGTTGCCACACTCAGTCACAATTTTAAACTATAATTATAAAAATTATGAAATTAAATTTTTAAAGACAAATTAATAATTGAAAACTTAATGTTATTAAATGAAATATTAATACTATTAAATGCAAATAATATTATATGAATTTTACATTGAAATATAAAAATGTATTATTTATTAATATTATAAAGTCATGTTATAATGAAGTTTTTATATTTATAATTTCATCATAACTTTAAAGAATATGATGATTTCTTATAAATAAATTATCTTAACAATTTGTCTTTTAAATAATGTAAAAGTAAATAAGTAAAATACACTATGCCAGTCCCACTAATAAGCGAATTAGGCAAATTTCAAGAACGGTAAATTATTTGGAGTGTCAAAATTATTGGGTAAAATATTAGAATTACTTTCCTATCTTAGAATAAACCTACAATAATTTTTACAGAATAAATAATTTTTACTGATTTAACAGCTTCCATTTAATTTACTTACCGTCCATTGAGAAAAAACATTAAATTTTCAATGAAATTTCAACTTAAATACTTTGTTTCAAAGTGCACACTTTACAAGATCTTGGACTGGTAAAGGTACATAAATTTTTGAAAAAATTCACTTGAGCGATAAATGACATTTGCAAACTTTACCATAATTATTCTAAAGAAGAAGAATTGTCTCTTACAAAACGTCGAATGTGCCTCCTAAACGAAACTAACGAAAGGACTCTAAAATTAATGAGAATTTTTTATTATGAAATAGAATTCTCACCAATTTTTTTTGAATAAACTTAAAACTTACAGAAAAAGCTTTTCATATATTTTACTAATTAAATTTGTATTTTATATATATTAATATTTTTATTTATAAACTATCATGTTTAAATCCCATTTTTACAATGCTTTTATCTGTATACATTCATTAATATTATGTATTTCTTTATATCAGAATCTGCATTTTAAATGTATACATTTTATCGATAAAGATTGTTAAAAATCCAAAAAGAAATATGTAATGGAGCAAAATTATTATTATTATTATTATTATTATTATTATTATTATTATTATTATTATTATTATTATTATTATTATTATTATTATTATTATTATTATTATTATTATTATTATTATTATTATTATTATTATTATTATTATTATTATTATTATTATTATTATTATTATTATTATTATTATTATTATTATTATTATTATTATTATTATTATTATTATTATTGAAACAGAAGTAAAATTTAGCTCACAAATAAGAAAAACAAATAGAAAAATAAAACAATATAATATTTGGTTTTCATAATAACCTTTTCATTTTATTAACTTTAAAAAATACATAAATTAAAAAATAATTTAGTAAAAATTCATATTTTTAATAAAATCGACATGTTATTTTTGTTTACAATTCAAGTATTAAATTAAATAATATAAATTAAATTCATATTTTCTAATTTGAAACAGAAATTATGTATTTTCAAAATATAGAATTTATGATTTCTTATACATGCAATAGATTATAAAAAGTATCAACATAAAAAAAATTCAAATCTAAAATTATAATTCTTGCAATTATAAATAATCTTAAATTTATTAATTTTTATATATTCTTACAATGCAATTATTTCCAACCTTACAAACTCGAATTTTAAATGTTTTCATATATATTTAAAATTTTATAGTTCTTACATAATTAGGTCAATTTATAAATTTACTAAGTACTATTCGAATGGCGACAAGAAATTTGATGTTCAACCCAAAACACTTGAAGTAAGTACTTTAGAATTATTACATGATACACATTGTTTCTAAGTAGTTAAGAATTGCATACATGTATTACAACAATGAATAATTATAATATAATAATAATTAAGGATAATGATGATGATGATAATAATCATAATAATAATAATAATAATAATAATAATAATAATAATAATAATAATAATAATAATAATAATAATAATAATAATAATAATAATAATAATAATAATAATAATAATAATAATAATAATAATAATAATAATAATAATAATAATAATAATAATAATAATAATAATAATAATAATAATAATAATAATAATAATAATAATAATAATATAGAGGAACCTTAGAAATTATAGTTAGAAATCAATAATTTGACAGAAATATTTAGTGTAAATCCATTATGTAAACAATGCTTGGAAATGTTTATAATAATATCCTAATTTATTTATCTCTGTATTGCCGTTTAGAATTTATTAAGCTTGGTTACGGGATGATTATAAAATGGTTTATGTTAAATACGACTTAACTTTATTTATAAATTGGTGGATTTTCAGTATTTATACAAACGATCCATTTATGTAACTAAATACTGAAAGTAGACAAATAGAAATGTTAGAACAATGATATATTTCAATTAGGATTTAAATAATAAAAAGTAAGTCAAATATTTTTTACAAAAAAATATCATTTCTTAATATTCTTATGTTTTTTAAACTTAAATAAGACAATTTTAAGTAAAATATTATTTTATAATTCAAAAAATATATAATAAAATATAAGAAATGATTTAATTATTCATGAATAATCAATTGTGTCACATAGAAAAGCATTCGCTAGTTTAAAATATATTTAAATAATGATTAATTATGATTAATTAAATTAATATTTCTTTAGTAAAAATTAAAATTTTCTTGTCTTACTCTCAATATATTGTTTTAAAAATTTTAAAACATTTTGATAAGTAGATTTAATGAATATTTTTGAATAAACACAACTAGATTTTGATAATAATAGTTTTTATAAAATTATAGTCAGAATATATATACTAATATATATACTAATAAAAAAATAAAAGAAATTTTTTTATAGTTAAATAAGTGATTTTAAGGAATTTTAAATAAAATTGCAACCAACATTAATAATATTATTAGTAATGTTATGGTAATAATAATAATAATAATAATAATAATAATAATAATAATAATAATAATAATAATAATAATAATAATAATAATAATAATAATAATAATAATAATAATAATAATAATAATAATAATAATAATAATAATGATAAATTTTTTTAATTGTGAAAACTTTTATAATTAATATGTTTAGTTTTCACTCCATTATTTAACAAAATAATATTTCTAATGGAGTTTTACTACGATGAATAAAACTCTGATGGTTCGACCAATTCCCTTAGCAAACCAAGAAAACTCCATTTTATTCAATATACCCATCCTAGAACATTGGATTTGAAGGTTTGCCCTAGCACAATAACTGTTTTATTTTCTCAATACATCGGGGTTATATGAAAAATGTGTTTAAAAAATGAAATAATTTGTTCTAAATGCAATGGCGAAAAATTTGTAGTTTGTAAGTATACACTTGTAAGCATATATTTAGAAGTACATATATTTGGAAAGCATTTCTTTACCATAAGTTTAAGAAAAGGATTTCTTCGTCCGATTGATTTAAAACATTCAAATTAAAAAATGTGTCTTAAAGAAAGCAACCACAAAAAAAGTCATATTAAACAAGGAAACACATAAACCATCATATTTTGTTTAAAATTGATATTCATTTTTCATTCAGTTTAATTTGTGTTTATTTCACAAAACTGCATACCTAATTTTGCTGAACTTGTCATAAAAACAACTTCACTAAAATGCGGTTTTTTTCAGGAAAATTAATTGAAATTTTTCTTTTTATTACACAAATGAATTATTTATTTTGAAAAATGTTAATGTTGAATTATAATCATTATATAATTTAAAAGTAAAATAAAAAACTTGACTTTTATTGTACGTTTTTCGAACTCCTATTTCTTTTAAAGCAATGATTTGTGTTTTGTACATCGGAATAAGTACAGTACAAACATATGTACTAGGCAAGGAACAAAATAGGCCGTCTTTCAAAGAAAATTGTATGCATTAAGAAATCAAATCAGTTTTTTACAGAGAAATAATAAATACTTGATTTTGTAACAATATTTTTATTGAAACGAACATCAAAGATAGATAGTTCTCTCTATAGTTATTACAAAATTTATTTTACTTGTTAAAAATTATGGTATTATTAAATTTCAGAAAAAAATTATTAAAAAAGATCATTGTTTCTGGCCTCCTTGAGATAGTGCGCCCAAGCAGGAGCAGTGTTCACCAAGTTCTCGTTCAGGCGCTGCTGTCCACAACTCTTATTGATCAGATCACTCTTGAATAGATGTTGTTTCTACATTAAAAGTGAATGGCTCTGAAAATAATTTTCAAGTAATTTTCAAAAACTACAAATTCTAAAAATTTTATACTAAACTGTGACTCCTTAATTTTGTCTAAACTAGAATCACACATAGACAGATTTTAATTCATTGTATTACTTTTTGGTAAGTAATTTTCAAGAAGTTTGAGTTTGGTTTGAAATGCTTTGACATGTCCATAAAGATTATTTATTAGTTGATATTTACCTCGTAATAGAGTATTATAATTATTCAGAAGAGTTGTGATTTTAATCGAAAAACCCAAAAAGACTTAGACTTCCAAAAAATAGTGAACAATATCTTTTTTTATTTCCTTGAAAATCGCCTTTATTTTAGCTGATTTTAACGGTTCTTTCGATACTTTCATCCAAAGATAATAAATGTACATCAAAGTTCTCTGCTTTTTCATTCAACCTGGCTTCGAAGCTATCTGTCATTTCACTGAACACAGTCTGATGCTTATGGAAAGTTGTCTTTTTTGGATAAATGTAGGGATCCATGTTTCTTATAAATTTGCTACCAGAAAAGATTTGAATTTTTAGTAAGATTTCAGTTATTTCAAACTTACTTTCATATGGCACTCAACATCTTTATTTACTTTTGTAAATAATATCTACGTAATTGAGGCTAAATTTTATTCTTCTTTAACTGGTCATTCAGCATCAAAAATCGTGTGATGTAAATATACACTTAATAAAAGCTGTTCCAAAATATCATGTACCTTATATATTGTTTTGATCTATGTTCTTACAAATATTAATATGAAAATTATTGATAAAAAATTTTATTAAAATTAACTACCAGTTTTTAAACATTTTGTGTGAGTTCCGTGAAAATTTCAATATAATTATAGGGTGTCTGAGCTAAGGTGTTTTAATTTTTGGAATTTTCTCATTAATGTGGTTCGCATCACTTTTCCCAAGTCAATGTGACCTGCGGGTCCAAAAAATCTACAAACGCTGTGATTAATTATTAGAATGTGTATAATAAAATTTATTTAATTATTTTATCTATTAGGATTATAGTTGTTAAAGGAACATCGAAAGTTCGATTATCTGTTTTGAAAACGACATTAACAACCCTAATATTATGTCTATTTAAATCGCTAAGTAGAAAGTAAACAATTTGGTGTTGACACTGTCTTGTGCGTATGTTGCAATACAGAACAATAATATCGCATACAGTAACTTGCATTATATTATGTTTCTATAAAGGTCGTTAAAATCTCATAATCGGGCAGCCAAAAAAAACGATTTTAACAACCCTAATTACAACAATAATATTTGATACAAATTAGGATTAATTACTTATTTGAACAGAACAATTAAATAATCAAAATGTTATGAAACTTATTAATATTAATTCAGTATCATAATCAAAGATTTAAAAATGTATCTTACATTAATTTGGCATTCATATTTTAAGTCGAATTTCACATGATTAATTCACGATTTGTCATTTCCGCCATATCTTAATTTGTTCTGAATCCCTTATTGTATTTATAAATAAATTTTAATGTAATTAATGAAATGAGTTTACTAATTTATGAATTGATTTTTTAAATTCCTAAATTTTTAAATTCCAAAAGCGAGTTAACGCATCTGACCTTGTACTGATAAGATTGAGTGTTTAGTGTGACATAAAGTGTTTTTAGATTTGGTTTTTGTTTGAAATTTCCCAGCCTGTAATGTAAGGCAGTACAAATCATTTGCGCGTTTAAAATGTAAAAATAATTGGAAAAAGAGTTTCTGAATAAAATGTTCACCGTGCTAAATAAAAGGATGTCCTTATTTTTTCCAATTGTTTCTCATCTTAACCGATCTCTACTGATAAGATGTGAATTTCAATACATTTTTCTATGATTAATAATTTAATAATTTGATTATTTTTATTTTGAAATATATTGTAACCTCAGAAGTTTGAATTCTAACGTCTTGTTGGCTAAAAGATTTAGTTATGACATTGTCATGGTTGCAGTTATTCTTGATCCGAAAACGTCAAAAAACTTTGATTGGTAATGAATAAACGCATGAACACTTGTTTTTACAAATTTATCTTTCCCTTTGAAAAATATTTAAAATTACATTATCTATGATAACATTTAATATTTTCGGTTGAAATATCATGTTTATGTGTGTCCACTGCATCATCTAAAATGTATGCAAAGAAATATGCATCGGAAGTTCACTCGGGGACTTGCACTAAGGAGTTAAAGAACATCTAGATCTTGTTGGAAAATTCTCGGTATATAGACATTCGAAACTATGCCAACCAAGTAAAGAGAAAATTATATATAATAAAATTCTTAGCTAGTGACAACATTTAAAAATATCTCAGGTTTAAAGAGATAATTCTAATCATAGATCCAACTATCAATACTGTTGAGGATACCTAAATTACAAAATAGAAAAATAATTGTTCAAGGCGTATAATGATTTGAGGGAAATAATTGTGAACGAATGGGATATTTGTCTGCAACTACGTAAAACAGGAATGAAAGAGAAATGTTGAAAAATGAGAAGGGAACAGAAGAAAATCAATAAAAACAGGCAGTTAAATAAAAGAAGGTCATTCTTAATTAATAAGTACAAAAGCAATAAAGGGAAAACAGAAAGCAAAACAAAGTTGAATTGACTTGTTATCTCGATGGCCTACTCGAGATAGAGAGAGAAAAGACCAGGAGAATCCGAGAAACTAAATTATGAAAAATGAATATATCTCGACAGCTGTCAGAGATTATAGAATGACAATGGGTAAAGCGAAGAATAAAGAAGGAATTATCAATAGGTGCCATCAAGTGGAAAAGTATAAAAACGAAACACAAAATGACAGTAAAGAGAAAAATTGTTATTGGAAAAGAATTGTTATTGAAAGCGAGATTTGTCATTGAAAAGAGATAATTGTTTTTGAGAATAGAGAATTATTGGAAAAGGAGGAAAATTGCCACGAAACAGACTGATGATAAAAGAGAGAAATGTGAAATAGTTAAAAGGAATTAGTGTATTGAACCAATAAACCAGAGGTAGTTTAGAAACTCAAGTCAAGTCAAAGCAACCAGATCAAGTAACCAATCGTCCATTACCGGCAATAGTCAAGCGGTCGTGTTCTTAAAGGATTGTCATTTGTTGTGCTATTCTTCCATGAGGGCTGTAATAAGCATTTGAAATAGTTCAAGTGTGTGAAAGTTGGTATCATTAAATTCGTGTAATCAGTTGTGTTAATCAATAAAGTTTTGCGTGTTGGGATTGTCATTTTCGTTATTAGTAATACGGACGGAGTCAGATAAGTAATTGACAGTTAACAGTCACCGACCAACTACAATAAACCCAACAATACTAAAGATGAAGCCAGTGAAATCGTTAGTCTGATCTTTTGTTGACTTTCGTGTGTTTCTTAGGTACTTAAAAATGTTAAGTGAAAGGACTTTTTTGGTTTTTTAAAGATTTTTTAAAGGTATTTGAAATAATTTTAAAAATGTACATAATAAATTAATCCTAAATTTTTTAAATAAAAAGTTTGAAAGCTTTTAACAATAAAGATAAAAATACGAAATTTGGAATTATTTTTAAAGAGATATTATTTTTTTAAGAGTAAACTTTCTGAAAACTTCAGTAATTATAAATTTTTTAAATTTTATATTTAATTTAAAACAATAGAAATTTTAATTTGAAGTGAAGCGCAAAATCACAGTTGAAGGAGCAACAAGGGGCTCGCAAAATTTTTAAAAGGTTAACAAGGGGCTCTGCCGAGCCCCCGCTGGACATGCATAGCTCACCACTGCTCGTAACACTCAAAATAAAGCTCGAGATACATTGAATCGAAAACACGATGCAGAACATAAAATATGGTAGTTTTGCATGATATGCTTAAAATCATTATCAAAAGAGTCGATGGTTCCTAGCAAGCTCCTACGTCACTTACTTATAAACCATCAGCAATACAGATAAAGGAATATTTTGAGAAAATGAAATTGCAACAACAAAATATATTAAAAAAATGAAGAAAATTGCTACTATTCCCGAACGTCACAAACAACAAACTATAACATTTCCCAGTTATTAGATCAACAGAAAAAACCACATTCTGAAGGAATCATAATGCCTGCTATGATAATTGCTATGGAAAATATGAATATTGGTCATGAAACAATTGAGAAAATCCAAAATGCAATCTCAATAACTGACCGAGAAGTTCTTTTCAATATTCCCAATTCAGAATATATAGAAAATATTTTTATTATAATTCTTAAAATTATAATTCTTATAATTCTTAACACAGGAACTCCAAATTTCATAGTCATTTCGCCCACATTCAGTATTTCATTTAAGGTAATTTTGCTATTAGCCAGTAAAAACTGTGATCAATTTCATAATTTTTTTTTAAATTTATAAAAATTAGAAATTAGAAAAATTAATTTGAAATTAAATTCTGATTCGAATGACACATCATTTATTAACATCCGATTACAGGTGAACCCGTTTAATATCACCTCGGTTATTATCACGACCCGTTTAATATCACTAAAACTCAAAATCCACTTGCCAAACACTATTAAATCAATACATTTTTACTCGGTTAATATCATCTTGCATAATATCCATTTCCCGCTTATTATCATGAATATTTTTTGATTTTGATATTTCAAATTCGCTTAATATCATGATTTTTTATGAATTTTTTTAATCTTTTTTATCAAAGTTCACACAAAAGAAGTTTAAAAAATTTAAAACTGAAACTGAAGAATGTTCAGAACCTTTGAATGATCAAATGATTGTGGAATCCATCGTGGAACAAAAAAAGCAAAATGAAAATAATAATGTGGCAAGTGATGATAGCGACGATGAAACAGAATCAACTGCAACAACTATAACCAACAATATTGCTTTAGAATCTTTTAAAAATATACAAATGTTTTTAACAAATAACAATGTTGCAGCTTGGGACTGTTTAAATCAGTTGGATATTATAGTTCAGCACACTATATTAAAAAATGCAATCAAAACACGTCAATTAACATTAGAAAAATGGTTCAAATAAATTTGCGAGCGTATATATGTATAAATAAATAAATGAATTATTACTAGTCAATATATTGGATGTATATTAAAAATAATTAAATTATTATTAAGTAGTCAATATCATGTCTTTTTTTCATAAATAAATACATAAATAAATTCTCTATTGCAATAAAATTTCGGTTATTGTCATGAATAATAATAATAACCGAATTTTTGGTTAATGTCACGTATGAGGATATTAAGCAAGTTTCGGTTATTATCACGACCCCCTTAATATCATGATTTTTTTGGAACCGTAAGCATGATATTAAGCGGGTTCGCCTGTATTATAATAGGATTTAGATTTTTATTGTTTGTTAAAATTTAAATAGCACGGGATATTAATATTTCTGTGAGTAGATTCATGTAATGACATAAAGGTCATGTAGTTAAATTGTGAATCTTTCCTTAAATGTGGCTTAAAGAAACAAAGTTTGGATTCACAATTTTCAGTCATTTCACATATATTTTTGATTGAGCACGAAAGACTATTTTTACAGCAGTTATTCTTGAGTGACTAAACCTGCGGTGTATTGTTTTTTAGTATCGAATATTTAGTATCGAATATAGTACCCCAGTAAGAAATAGTGTTTAATCGTCCTCGTGGGTAGTTGATCTCGATTTTGAAATCGGCTAATTCAATTCTCTATCTAATAATTTTTTCTTTCTTAATTTTTCGGATATTGTTTTGTGAGAATAAGAATTATACGTCTTTTTGATTTGTGGTTACAGTGAATATTAGTGTCGATTATAATAAGTTCTGCCATTTATGTCAGTTTTCGATAATTCCTAAAGCTTCTCGTTCTAAGATTGAATGTTTTATTTCCGAGTTTGGTAAAATTCATGAATGGAAAACGATTGGTGTTCCGTTTTGATTAAATGTTGTTAGACACAATTAAATTCAAGTTAGTAGCCCTCCATAGCGATGACCCCCCTCCCTTCCCCCTAGAAAATTGCTGCAAAAATTGATGCAACTTTTGATTACATAATTGCTGTGGTGGGCTACACTTTTTTTCTGGGATTTTCAATTCAAAATTTTTTTTTCAATACAAATAAATTTTTTTCAGACCATAGTGAGGGGGTTTCGATGGAACCTGAGAATTTCAATACAAAAAATGGTCCTCGCTAAAAAAGCCAAGGATTTTTCAGACTAAGTGAAGGGGTCTCCTTGGTCTTGGGATTTTCAATACAAAATTCAATTATCACTAAAAAGGCAAGGATTTTTCTAATTAAATTAAGGTGGGTCTCCTTGGTCCTGTGATTTTCAATACATAAAAAGGATTTACACTAAAAAAGCGTGGTGAATTTTTGAATTAAAGCAAATTATGGGTCTAAAAATTGAATTACAGTAAATTAAGGGCTCAGATTTTCAATTAAAGTAAATTATGGGTCTAAAAATTAAATTACAATAAATTATGGGTTCAAATTTTTAAATTAAAGTAAATTAAGGTTCAAATTAGTAAATTATGGTCTAAAATTTTAAATTAAAGTAAATTATGGTCTAATAATTGAAGTAAAGTAATCATGAATGGGCTCAAATAAGTTAATTATGGTACAAATCTTTGAATTAAAGTAAATTATGGTCTAAATAAGTTAATTAAGGTTCAAATTTTACATGAAAGTAAATTAAGGTTCTAAAAAATTAAATTAAACTTAATTAAGGTTCAAATTAGTAAATAATGGCTTATTTTTATAATTAAGTAATCAATGGTCTAAAACAGGGGTAGGGAACCTTTTTATTTCCGTAGGCCACATTGAAATTTGTCGCCTCCGAATGAGGCCGCAGTCAAAAAGTATTTTAACATTAATTAATTTCATTTTAAATCTTTTATTTATATACAGTTAGTAATTAAAACAATATTTATAATTAGTCTCCAGATTTAAAAAAAATGCAGCTGTACGAAATTTTCTGGAAAATTTTTATTATTTTTGAATCGAAAAATTGATGCAAATAATTCATCATTTCACAAATGAGAGCTCAATAATCTTATTTATTCGTCTATATAAGTTTTGTATTTATGGGTGTGGATGATTGACTTTTATATTTAGTTCTTTGTACTCGGCGGGATGCTTGTACAGTAAAGTATATATACAGTTCGGAAGTTACAAGTATTTTTATTTGTAAATTCTCAAAATTTATGGTTTTTTATATAAATTAAGATTTATTTTGATAAGGCTCCGGAGGCCGCATGCGGCCTAAAGGCCACAGGTTCCCTACCCCTGGTCTAAAATGTTAAAGTTAAAGTAATAATTTTTAAATATGTAAATTAATGTAAGATTTTTAAATTTATTATCAAAAGATTGAATAACCATCAAATTTTTTTTTGAGAAATGAAATTTTTTAATGAAAATCTTTATGAAATAATTTTTTTAGTTAATTTTAATGGAATATTTTTTAAGATAATTTTAATGGAATATTTTTTAAGTTAATTTTTAATGGAAATTTTAATGGAATAATTTTTAATGGAAATTTTAATGAAATAATTTTCGATGTAATTTTTAATGAAAATTTTAATAGAAAATTTTCAATGTTAATTTTAGATGCAAATCTTTGTGAATTAATCATTCATTACATGAAATTATTGGTTAAATATGTGTTATATTTGGTTGTTAAGTAAATTATAGTGTAAAATGTTAAAATTAAGTAATTAAAGGATAAATATGTAAATTAAGAATAATTATAGGTAAATTATAGGTTCAAATTTTTAAATTAAAGTTAAATAAGTAAATTAAAGTAATAATTTTTAAATAATTAAATTAAATTAAAGTAATAAGTAAATTAAAGTAAGATTTTTAAATTTATTAACAAAAAGTTAGAATAATAGTCAGTGTTTGAGAAATAAAACTTTTAAATGAAAAAATTTTATGAAATAATTTTTAAAGTCAAATTTTAATGGAATATCTTTTTTTAAGTTAACTTTTATGAAATATTTTTTAAGATAATTTTAAATACGAATTTCAATGAAATATTTTTCAAAGTCAAACGAAAATTTTAATGAATATAATAATAATAATAAAACAATAAAATGATAATTTAAGCCTTTGATGGTTAATGTATTTAATGTATTTAATGAAAATATTTTCGACTAGAAGATAGTCCTTGATTTTTAAGGGGTTAAAAATGGTAAATATCAATGTTTTAATGGAAATGGTAATACATGGCAATACATGGCAATGAATCAATAATAATTTGAAATTATATCGTTTTATTAGATTGTAATGAATGCACAGTAAATTAATTTAGATTTATGGTTTAGAACAATGTTTTATTAAGTAGGGATAATGATCTATTTACTTGGTTTTGACAATGAAATCTTTACGGATAATTGGGATTGACATCAACTTTAAATTATTTTTATCTTTATGTAAATGTTATAGACAAACAAAAGTTGAGAAATATTGTTTTAAAATATCGACAACAACTAAATAAAATTGATCTTTATTGGAAGAAATTATATCGGTTGAATATCGGTAAAATAAAACCATTTGAAGAATATAGAGATTTTATTGAATTTATCGTTAAAATACTAATCTTTAAAGACAGAGATATTTCAGGGAGATTTGATGCTTTTTTAGCGATTTTATTGGAGAATTCACTTGGATATACCAATTATTGTCATTTAAAAGAATTTACTTGTTTATTAGATGTTATCATTAGTAGGCTTATATTAGTCTATTTTCATATTTATTTCTAAGATATTGTTGAATTTGATAACTGTAAATGAATAATTTGATCAATCACTCAATCAACTTGAGTAAACATGTGTCTTTTAAAGAATAATTAAAATTAATTTATTTCAATAAATTTATTCAATTAATTTATTCAATCTAAACCATTTATTTACTAGATCTTATTAATTTATTATCTTAGTTGATTCATATTAACTTGAATGATTAGTATTTTTTTATTTACTGGATGATTAATGACTAGAATTTAAAGTTCTTTCTTGCCCATTAATTACATTTTGTTATTTATTATGTTTTGAATAATTTCAATTTTTACAATTAGCTAATCAATTTTTACCAAGTTATTGATGCCTTGAGTTCAATTAATTTTTCATCCAATTTTTTCAAGTGAAGAGGATTTTCTGCTAAAAATCAATTTTTTAGTACATAGTTGTGGGTTGTAAATACTTGGTTGATAGTACTTGGTATCTGGTTGATAGAGTTTAGTTGTAGATGATGACAAGAAGATATTGTATGTGATGAAGAATATTTTGTATTTAATTGCTATTATTTTTATGTGTTGCTAGTGGATTGTTGGAACTTGGTTTCTAATTGTAAGTACTTGGTAGTAGGTATCTAGTTGTAGGTTGATATTTGTCAATTTCTCGATGGGTTTTGATGGTTGTTGGTAGTATCTAGTTAATGGGTAAGTGGGGGTACCAGTACCCTTAGGGGGTCAAAACATCTTGTCAGATAAACTCGAAGTATATATAATAAAAGGAATCAACAATAACTATTCATTTAATGCGATTTTTACTTTGCAATACTAAGTCAGTAGTAATCAATTAAAAGAATAATGTTTTATAAATTAGAATTTAATAGTCTTTCGTTGTAATTTAAATTATCCTCAATTCCATGTGGTGTTTTAAAGTGGTTGACAATTATTTATTTTTGATGAAAATCATCATTTTTGTTAAATTTAGAGGTTCACAAAGATTTGCATCTAAAATTAACATTGAAAATTTTTTATTAAAATTTTCATTAAAAATTACATTGAAAATTATTTCATTAAAATTTCCATTAAAAAATATTCCATTAAAATTAACTAAAAAATTTATTTCATAAAGATTTTCATTAAAAAATTTTATTTCTCAAAAAAAAATTTGATGGTTATTCAATCTTTTGATAATAAATTTAAAAATCTTACTTTAATTTACTTATTTAAAAATTATTACTTTAATTTACATATTTAAAAATTATTACTTTAACTTTAAAATTTTAGACCATTGATTACTTAATTTTAAAAATTAGCCATTAATTTACTAATTTGAACCCTAATTTACTTTAATTTAAAAATTTGAACCCATAATTTACTGTAATTCAATTTTTAGACCCATAATTTGCTTTAATTCAAAAATTCACCACGCTTTTTTAGTGTAAACCCTTTTTTTGTATTGAAAATCACAGGACCCACCTTAATTTAATTAGAAAAATCCTTGCTTTTGTAGTGATAGACGGATTTTGTTTTGAAAATCCTAGGACCAAGGAGACCCACCTTAATTTAATTAGAAAAATCCTTGCTTTTTTAGTGATAGACGGATTTTGTCTTGAAAATCCCAGGACCAAGGAGACCCACCTTAATTTAATTAGAAAATTCCATGCTTTTTTAGTGATAATTGAATTTTGTATTGAAAATCCCAGGACCAAGGAGACCCCTTCACTTAGTCTAAATATTCCTTGGATTTTTAGCGAGGACCCTTTTTTGTATTGAAATTCTCAGGTTCCATCGAAACCCCCTCAATATGGTCTGAAAAAAATTTATTTTTTATTGAAAAAAAAATTTTGAATTGAAAATCCCAGAAAAAAAAGTGTAGCCACCGCAACAGTTATGTAATCAAAATTTGCAACAATTGTTGCAGCAATTTTCTAGGGGGAAGGGAGGGGGGTCATCGCTATGGAGGGCTACTAACTTCCTACTCAAATCTTCTACCAACATTTATTTATTAATTACAATTTTAAATTCTCTTGTTATTACCGAAAATTTAAACAACTGAATTGTGTTAGTTACTAATATTGATATTGATTGGAATAGAATTATACTAAGAATATTTTAAAAAAAAACCAAGAAGAAGGTAATTATTGGTTATAAATATAATTATTTTGATTTAAAATACTTTAATATAATTCAATATAATATGGTATAATTTTAATATACAAATTGAACACAAATAGTTATTTTAGCTAACTGATCCGCCCTCTAACATTTTAACTATATTATTTTTAGATAGGAGTTTTGGAACTCCTTAGAAATATGACTCAAATGACTGCGTTGGATGTGTCACTTTCAAGATGTAAGGGTATATCAAAGTTGGATGCTGCATTTTTTGAGTTTCGTAAAAGCTTAAATTCGTCCGCTGCTGTCTTAAATTTATTAAGTATTTCCTCGAGATCTTATTTCGAGTTTCCTCAATGATAATATCGTCTAGATATCAATACACCAAATTTCCTACTCACAGAAGTTGCCAGTGTTTGTAAGTCTGCGATCTCACTCAGTGTTAGGATAATCCATTTCAGAAGCTTATGGTAATGGAGTAGAATGACTAGATATACTCGTTTGCAATGAATAGATACAATTATACTGGTAAAAAAACATCAATGAGTTTATATTACATAAGCACACAAACTTACCTGTCTGTTGATTTTTAGCGTTACAATGAATAAACATATTTAATATAGAAAGTGAAAAAATGGTAGAAAAATTAAAATGACACACAGAGACACAACACATAGTAAAATTGATATTTGAAATTTCGTTATTTAGAACCGTTGTAATGAACAGACACAATATAATAAACCAGCGATTCTCAACCGCCGGGTCGTGAGCAAATTTGAAAATAATTTTATTTAATGCTAATTTTTTACAATTAATCAATAAATATAATTTAAAAATTGCTAAAAATTAATCAAGTTTTTAATAATCCTAAACTTTTTCTAATCCTAAAATGAAACGTAAAAAAAGACAAGCAACATTAAACAATTTTGTTATAAAGGTTAACAATAACATTTCAACAGCTGTTGAAAACAATGATGAACAAGAAGTTCAATGTCCACCCGAAAAAAAGAAGAGGTCATGTTTTGTTCGCAAATACAACATTACTTTTTTAAGATTTGGATTTATTTATTGGCCTGGATCAGATGCAAGTTTTCCCAAACCACAATGTATCATTTGTGGGGAAGTGCTGTCCAATGAAAGCATGAAAGCAAATAATTTATCAGGACATTTGAACTCAAAACACAAAGAATTGGAATCAAAACCAATTGATTTCTTTGAGAGAAAAGCTTCTGAGATAAAAAACCAAAAAAAAATCATTTCAAAAGTCCCTTTTAGCCAACAAATCACTTTTAAAGGCTTCTTATTTGGTTGCTTTTCGAATTGCCGAATGTAAAAAACCATTTTCAATTGCTGAAAAACTAATAAAACCATGCTTGGTGGATGTTTGTTCAGAGATTTGGGGTTTAAAAGCTGGTGACAAAATGAAGGCCATTCCTTTATCCAATGACACAATTGGAAGAAGGATTGAGGAATTATCGGCAGATATTGAAGATCAACTCATCGAAAAGGTCAAGAAGTCAGAGTCATTTTCAATCCAAACGGATGAGTCAACAGATGTTGCAAACAAAGCAGTTCTTTTATGTCATATTAGATATGTTGATTATGACAGCAGTGACCTCAAAGAAGACCTTTTTTGTTGCAGTGAGATTCCCTCTTACACAACCAGTTCAGAAATCTTTCGCATTATTGATGAATATGTCAAAAAAAATTCTTTGAACTGGTAATTGTGCATTGGATTGTGTACAGATGGTGCAGCAAACATGGTTGGCAGACTTTCAGATGTAAGAATAAGAATCCAAGAAGTTGCTGGTGATACATTTACATTTACTCACTTTGTTATTCACCGTGAGCATTTAGCAGCAAAAAAAATATCTCCCGAATTACATGAAGTTCTTTCAGTTTCAATTCAGATTGTTAATTTCATCAAGAGCAACGCACTCAATTCCCGATTGCTCACAATTCTGTGTGATGAAATGGATTCAGGAAATTCACAGTTGGTACTTCACGCTGAAGTGCGCTGGCTTTCCAGAGGGAGAGTTCTTACAAGGCTCTACGAGTTGCGAGATGAGGTGAAAATCTTTTTAAGTCAAAAAAATTCTGATCATGTCAAACATTTCTTTGATGAAGAATGGATTGCAAAACTTGCTTATTTATCAGACTTTTTTTCTCTGATAAATCAGCTGAATCTGAGTCTACAAGGTCCAATCACAACTGTCTTCAAGGTCTGGAATAAAATTGATGCTTTTAAGAAAAAAATAAAAACTTGGTTAAACCGCACACAAGAGCAGAATTATGAAATGTTTCCTTCATTTATCGATTTCACAGAATATTTTGACTTGAATTTGGATAATGTTGTTTCTTGTATCACTCAACATTTAGAAGTGCTTGCTCAAATGTTTGACAGCTACTATCCACCTAATGGCGATGTTCGATTTGGAAACATGTGGATATCCAATCCATTTCTTGATCACCAACAAAACAACCTTTCAAACACAGAAGCAGAAAAATTGATTGAGTTATCATCAGATATGGGATTGAAATCAATGTTTAACTCAATGAGCGTTACACAGTTTTGGATAAAAGTCAAGGAGGAATATCCAGCCCTCAGCAAAATTGCCATTCACATTTTATTACCCTTTTCTACAACTTACTTGTGTGAATCAGCATTTTCCACAATGTCAATTATTAAAACGAAGCAAAGAAACAGGTTATTTACTGGCCCTGCTTTGCGACTTGCTATCACTTCTTTAAAACCAAGAATAGACAAACTGGTACGAGAGAAAGAGCAACAACAATCACATTAATTTATAAAATTATGTTTCTAATTGTTTTGATTTCGTTATTGTTGATCCTTTTATAATAAATATTTTGTTCATCTGTTAACTTTTTTTAAAATTATTAATTTTATTAGATTGTAAAGTCAAACTGAATTTACGGGTCGTGAAAAAAAATTGAGATTATTTACTGCTTTTTGGGTTGAGAAACACTGTAATAAACCATCTACAGAAATATTTAGAAAAAATTAGTGGAAAAAATTTCTACGAAAATTCCGAAAACTCAACTTTGAGTTGTAGTAATAATGATGACATCATTTATCTTCAATTTTTAATAGATGTAATAATTTTTTAGTATTTTACATTATTGTGAAATTTTTTTATTGGCTTTGCGTTCAAGGTTGATTTTGGGAAATCGTAAATTCTATTAACCTAAATTTAAAAGGTAATATTTCTCTAGAATTTGTCTCTAAATATTGTATAAAAATAGATGTCTTTGGGGATTAAATTTTATTTGTTAATTAATTACTTTAAAAATAATAGAACTCGCGTTGAATCAAAATAAATTTAAATAAAAATCCTGCAAAAATTAATTATAAATAATTTTTTAATGGAAAATGTTGAAAAAAAGTAATATTTAAGACCTTAAATAATGATCTCATAATTATCTAAAATCAAAATTCAAGCTTTAAAATTTACTTTAAATTAAAAATCTTACTTGAAAGCCATTTCTAAAATTGCAAAAATAAATAAACTTGTAAATTAACTCAATTACATCAGAAATGGTAAGTCACAAATTGGAGTAGACCATAGGGTTCTTAACCTTTTCAAACTTATGGACCCCATAAATATATAATTGGTACCGACGGACCCCTGAAATGTTAAAAAATTAATAAATTGATAGTAAAACACATACATTTTTTAATAATTTTTTATAAATCTGTTTATTCAGCTTTAAACAAAAATAATAAAAAATAATTAAGATTAATGTGATGGTTGCTGCTGCTTTGCTGAAACGAGGATGCTAATACGAGGGGTAGTCTTTGATATCTGGTTCTGCATCCAATCTATTTCTAGTTTGGGTTTTCATTATAAGAAGTGTTGAAAACCCAGATTCGCATAAATAACATGTTGCGAATGCAATCAGAGACTGTAAAGCCCTCTTGGCAAGAATAGGATACCCCTCCAACAATGAGCACCAAAACTCTGATAAATTCTTTGTTTTAAATTCATGTTTAACAATTTCCTTACTTCGCAAAACAATCAAATCGTCCTTGGCCATGTCATCATCGTCGACGCTCTCAAGGTTAATAATAAATGGATTACAAATCCATGCAGCAGGTTTCAATTCTTCTACTACAAAATAATTTTGAAACGAATTTTCAAGGGTGGTCAAATGTATCAAAATTAGATTTTTAAACGGATTTGTCATTTTTTCTTGAATGTTTGTACCTGCTAGGAGTAGCTCTTCTAGATTTATGAAGTTTGCATAATAATTATTTTCCAACCGCCTTTTCCAAAGAAGTATCTTTCCTATAAATGATCTCAATTTTTCTCCGGCATCCGTAAGTGTCATATTAAGTCCCTGAATAGAACGATTTAAGTCATTTAAATGAGAAAAGATGTCTGCTAAGTAGGCGAGACCCATCACGAATTCGGTTTTCTGAAAAGTTTCATAGAGAACACTCTCTTTTTCTTTGAGAAATATAGAAACTTCCACTCAAGTTCATGCAGTCGAGATAAAACTAGCCCCCTTGATAACCAGCGAACCTCAGTGTGATATAAAAGCACATTATGCTGTGATCCAAGTTCCTGACAGAGACTTTTGAAAAGGCGATGATTAGTAGCGCGAGCTATTATGAAATTTATTACTTTAACGCAAGTTGACATAATTGCTTTTAAATCTGTGGTAATGTTTTGACGGCTAGTGCATGGCGATGCAGCATGCAGTGAACTACGAAAATGTGAGGAGCTTCTGCTTTAACCAGAGATGCAAATCCAGATCTGTTTCCAAGCATGGCTGGAGTACCATCAGTGGTAATTGCGCCGAGCTTCTTACTCCAATTAAGGAAATCATGCTGCACAAAAATGTTTTGTACAAGATTGAATACATCCACGGCTTTTGTTGTAGCTACCAGCGGTTTACAAAATAGGAATTCTTCTTTAATTGAACTATTGTATTCATATCGCACAAAAACTAATAACTGGCTACACTGGGCAACATCAGTAGATTCATCCAACTGCACGCTGAATAACAAAACGGAGAATATCAACTCCTCTAAAACTTGTTTGAGAATATCAGATGACATGTCTTGAATTCTTGAGTGAATTACATCATTTGATAGTGGAATTTTTAAACTGCATTGCGTGACTGTTTGCCACAAACCAACTCAACCATTTCCAAAGCACATGGCTTTATAAGTGTTTCACCAATTGTGTGTGGTTTTTTGTTTTTCGCGATTAAATAGGCCACTTTGTAGGATGCCTCCAGAGCTGGTTTTTGAGTTTGTGCAAAATCTAATGGCGGTAGAGTTCTCGAAGCCATAAATCGAGCTCGTTTTTGTTTGAAAATACTCAACTCATCTTTAACATTTTCTGAGTGCATCTTTTGTAAATGTTCCCGTAATTTTGCAGGCTTCAGACTTTGATTGCATAACACTTTTCCACATAAAAAAACATTGAGGTTTCTGAGTTCCATCACGATTAGTAGTGAAAGTAAATCTAAATTCAACGTAGCTATCGATAAATTTTCTCTTTTTGTTGGACATGTCAAGATTATAGTGTAAATTAAATGGTTAATTTTTAATAAAATGATTTTTATAATTTTTAACCAAATATACAGTACACTACTTTTACTTACCAAATATAATTGTGCAGGAACAATTGACAGAATTAAATAGCACCAGCAAGTTAAAAGAAAAAAACTTCAACTAAATTAAACTTTATTGTAGCAACAATAAAAACTTCGAATCAATGGAAAAACAGAATAGTATCCTAGCAACGAAAATGTGCCTACTGAGACTTAAATTTTTTAACATAAAAATTCAAATGTTAGAATTTTGATGCTGCAAAACAGTAAAGAAATGTTACTTATTATTTTAGTTACAATATCAAGATAACATAAAAGATTTTTTACGATTTTTTGTAAATAGTGCCGCGGACCACTTGGGGGTCCATGAACCTCAGGTTAAGAACCACTGGTGTAGATACTAACCTATATTATAGATGCTTTTATTCCATGCAAACAGATGTAACACAAATCTGAAAAATTACTCTCCACTCCACAAACTCTAGAACAAGCAACCTCTCCACTTTGTAATCTAATTCTAAACTGTCGACGATTATTGAAGCTTTTTTCAGGTATTTTCTTAATCTTATCGAATTTATTTTGATGATTATCACTTCATTCTTGTAGAATTAATTTTCTGAACAATTTTTCTCTTTCATGCAGGGCTGCCAACTGTTGAGTAAAAAAAAAGAGAACAATTTTTTAATAAATTTATTTTCTTTATAAACTTATTCTTATACACGTTTTTAACAATTATAATATAATATTGGTAACTTATAAACAAATTCTAATTCCACATAAAAATTTAAAAATTCAATGTAGTCATCTTTTATTCATCATCCTCACTTTGGTTTTTTATATATTTATCCACACTACTAATTTCCAGTAGTATTTTATTATTTTCTTTATTTCATTATAAAAACCAACATACGAAATGTTCTTATAATTATAAACTACCTTTAAAATTCCGCATACAAACACAGCACACATAATAAAAAACACATGTGGTTTGATTTGTAACGTGTGATATTTGCAAACCCAACCACATCTCACCTGTGTAACAACACTAAATTGACCTGATCGAAATTTTACATACTTTTTACTTTTACGCCCAATAAAAATAGTGCTGTTAATTTACTTTTCAAATTTAGAGAGGAATTTTATCTTTAGTCCATTATTAAATAATTATTAATTAGAAAATTAAAAAAGAGGACATTTATATAAATAATAAAAGACGAAAAAGAACAAAAATATCTTTTTAGAAAAGAGAACATATTTTCTTTAAAAGAGACCAGTTAGAAACCCTACTTTCAGGTCTATTTGCTATTTTTATTTTCAATTTATTAAGTTTCTTTGCTAAATCTAATTGGGGAATTTTATCTGAAAATGCTTTACCGGGATTTTTTAAGATTCCTCTATGGACCAATAATTACTGAGTTGGTCTTTCCTAAAGCCCCCTCCATACTTTGCCTATTTAAATTAATATTATCGTGAATTTATTTTTCTTCTGTTAATGCCAATGTTCACAACGTTCCCAAATTTCATTTGGTATTTGGAACAAATCTTTACTGACATTGACACGAGGAAAGTTAATGGGACTTTGTTGTCATTGGTTTTGAATTTAACAAATGACTGTTGCTTTAGGATATATATATTCCTATTATTAGTGGGGAAATCATGTTTTTCATTGTAAGAAATTGAAGGGTATAGTTATTCTTCAATCAATTTTCACAAAAATTCCCCAATAATATTTGTCAATGAGAGTCAAGTCTGGTTGGAATCTCCGATATAACAGAAATTATTCTTTTCCATTCATGATTAAGATATAAAAGATAGATCTGAAAAGGTGTCTGTTAGTTCTTAGGTAATGATTTCGTTTATTTTCATGTTAGTTAGACATTGATCTTTGTCGATAACGAGCTAGGACATAGAGGCAGAAAGTGGTTCATGATTTTTATTTTGTTTTTATTTCTCCAAGCCATATCCCATTGTCCTTTTATATTACATTTTCTGCAAATTGAGTAGCGAGAAGGATATTTAATTCTATTTTGTTTTTCAATAAAAATAAAATTTAACTTAATTCTGAAATATTAATTTGTATTTAATATTAATTATAAAAACTAATATAATAAATTTCGTAAATCAAAAGTTTTTGTTAGTTTATAAATTGTGATTAAGATAATTTTGTGCTTGAAATTATTCAGTGTATCAGGGAAGGTATGCAATAGAGTTGAATCAGCAATATTGTATACTTACCTTTTGCGAAGAGAAATCTTCGCGTCTCCTGCATAGTACTGATGAGAGCCAAAAGCTCGAAACTAGTCTACTATTGGGATTTGCACTGGGTATCACAAATCTTATAATGTTTATAATATATATAATTTTAAAAATTTCAAGATTTGTTAATATAATTAATACAAAAATTACAATTTTTAGAAAAAAGTTTATAACAAACGTTTGATTAGTGCTTAATAATAATAATAATAATAATAATAATAATAATAATAATAATAATAATAATAATAATAATAATAATAATAATAATAATAATGTTGAGTTTTCTCTTTCTCAACTTCGGTTATGTAAATAAATAAAAATAATGCTAATCAAAAAATTTACAAGATGTTTTATTTTCATCGTGAAAAAACTTCTTGGTATAGATTTTTGCTGTATACAATTGTACGTTTTAATAAGAGTATCTAGTTAAGTGAAATCTAGATAGTTAAAAAGTAGATCTTTTAAATGAAATTATACCGATATTTTCTTCAATTATACTAATTTTCAATTGTTTTCTTGATTCTTGATATTGACTATCAGCAATTTGTTATTAACACTTTGTGTTTTGCCTATGGTTGCCAACAGGTCTCTTTTAAAGAGAACATGTTCTCTTTTTAAACATAATTCTTTTGTTTTCTATCTTTTTTACATATATTCAAAATTGTTCTCTTTTTTTATTTCGCCAAATTTTAATTATAATATTTGCTTAATTAACTAGTAATTTTTTTGGTATATGAATTTTTAGCATATTTTTAGGCGCATAAAACTTTTGAGCGCCTAAAAATTTGTTTCACATAAATACTTTGCACACATGCAGTTTTATGTCCTAAATTTAAATAAGTGCACAAAAGAAAGCTTAGCAATCCATGAATAATTTATCACTTTTCACCCTGACAAAACAATATGTTACATATCGATAAATTATTCTGTTTCTGACATCGCGTTTGATTGGTAATTTATTTAATAAAATAAACAAAAAACTTTTATCAGTCGTATTCGGAATTTCTGACTATATTTTCAGTTGCAATAGCAATTGACTTTATTAATTTTCTGTGAAAATAAACATGTAAGTAAAAAAGCTATTACTTACAATTACATGATAGTGATATATTATTTGATTTTTTAATTCTTAGCTCCAAAATGAGTAAGCGAAAGTGCTTATTTAGTGAAGAACTACAAGCTAAATTCAAATGTTTTAAACCAACACCGAATTCGAAGTCGGAGGCAATTTGCTCGGTGTGCAACACAACCGTTTCGGTCGCAAACAAAGGAAAATACGATTTGGAACAGCATGCAGCTTCAAAAACACATACACAGACCATTCGTATAGGAGCTAGTTCTAAATCCGTATGTGATTTTTTTTACAAAATAAATTTCAGCTCTGGATCACAAAGTATCAGCTGTTGAAGGAACTTTAGCTTTTCACACATTAAAGCATCATTATAGTTATAACTCCACCGTTTGTACAAACAAACTGCTGGCAAAAATGTTTGATGATTCAGAAGTAGCTAAACGGATTTCATCTGGAAAGACAAAAACAAGATGCATCGCCAATAACGTCATTGCTCCATATTGTATAGAAAATATAATGCATTCATTATCACAAATATCATTCTTATCAGTTTCAACTGATGGTAGTAATCATGGTGCAATTAAAATGTTTCCAGTCGTAATTCAGATTTTTGAAAAAAATAGTGGCATATTAACAAAAATGATCGATTTATATTCTTTGCCAAACGAAACATCAGAAACAATAAGTGAAAATTTACATACATGTTTAAAAAAATACAATATTGTAGACAAATGTATTGCATTTTCTGCAGATAACTGCAATACGAATTTTGAAGGATTGAGACGAACTGGGAAGAATAATGTTTACAGCCATTTAAAAATTAAATTTCAAAAGGATTTGATAGGCATTGGTTGTCCAGCTCATATTGTTCATAATTCCGCGCAGCATGGATTTGATTTAATGACAATAGACTTAGAATTAATAATTGTAAAACTGTATAACTATTTTTCTATTTACACCATAAGGACTGAATCGTTGAAAAGTTTCTACGAATTTGTAGACATTCAGTATAAATCGTTATTAAAACACTCAAAAACGCGTTGGTTATCACTTTATCCTGCTGTTAAGAGGGTTCTGGAAGTTTATTCTGCTTTAAAAGCATATTTTTTATTACTCGACAACTGTCCACATATTTTAAAATCGTTTTTTTAATTTGCAAGTTCACTAATGCATGTGTTTCGTGGAAAAATTTTAGAAATTGAAGCTGAGCAAAATTCTGTGCTTGAAGTAATGGCTACAATAAACTCATTGACAGAAACATTGAGACATAGATATAGCGAATCATTTTTACCAATCAAAGTGAAATCTATTTTAATGCACAGTGAAATAAATAAATTCAATTTAAATTGCATGAATTGCTATAAAAAATCATTAGAATATTTACAATTGTGGACTAATCAATTATCAAATCTAAATAACTTTGTTTGGATGAAATTGGATAGGCTTCCAACATGGGATGAAGTTGAAAAATCAATAATATTTCTTGCCACCAAAAATATTATTCTAGATGATGCAAAATGTTTTGATCAGTTTTGTAATTTAAAAATATTTGTTGAAAAAAATCTTAATGTTGAAAATTTTAAAAATTTGATTTCCTGCTTGAATTGGAAAGAATATTTTAAAGAAAATACTGTCGAATATCATTCCGAATTTTTGAAAATTTGCGAATTATTTTTTGCAATACCTGGTCAAAATGCCAATGTCGAAAGAATATTTTCAATGATCAGCGGACAGTGGACTAAGGAAAGAAATAAATTGAAAATTTCAACTGTTCGAGGTATTTTGAGCGTCGTGTATAATTATAAAGATATTACATGCACTGAATTTTATCAAGAAATCAAAGAAAATGGAAAACTTTTAAACCAAATTAGCAGTGTAGATAAATATAATGAAAAAGATGCTGAAGAAGAGGATGAAGATGATTAAATTATATTGACTTATTTTTTTATTTGCAAATGAATTGGAAGTGCAATTTGTTTTAGCATTACAATTTAAAAAAAAATTAATATGAATAAAATAATTTTTATAATGTTCTCTTTTTTTATGATTAACACTTGACAACCCTAGTTTTGCCATTTAAAAGCACAATTACAGTTTTATTTTTATCACCACAATTTTATCATCGTGTTTTGAATATCTTTATTCTTTTATGGTCATTGGGTTGCATTTTTCACTATGTTTGAACTGTTTGTGAGCTTTATGTGTTACTATTATGGAATTTATGGAGTGTTAATGTTATTATTGTGGAAAACTAATAAGTGACAAAATAACTATACTGAATCCAGAATAAAATAAATAACGTCAAGATGAGTAAATCTCATTTTCATTTAATAAATTAATTTGTAACTTTTTATTTGCAATTTGAAAAATCATTATTTTTGCATTAATTTCTGTAGATAAACAATTAAATGATAATTTAAGCCTTATGCTGTTAAGTATATATTCAAAATAAGAAAGAACCTTTATAGTTGAAAATTTTTTAATTTTATTGAATATATATTTTGCAGCAAAGACTTAAATTATCATTTAATTGTTTAACATTTAAATAATTCTGCTACCAAGAATTCCTCACTTTATATTTATTTTTGCAGATGAATGAAAACTTTGTTATGAATCTCATTTTAATTTTAAAATAAAATTGCTTTGTTTTACTATGGCATTTAAGTGTAATTGATAAATACGGCAGCTTTTGCGATTTCTTGATAATATTTGTTTTATTTACATCTATATAGTCATCTGTATTCATTTTTTAGTCAAACTTGTAAATAATCTGGTTGCTAGAAGATATTTAGTAGATATCTTTTTAGATTAGAGTGGCGATATCAACAGAAAATGGAAGAGAACTTGTATCAATAAATGGATCTTTGAAAAAAAAATTTGAGATAACTAAATAATTGTCTCCTAATATATATTAAACTCTGATTATTTAAACAACTATTATTAAAAATAATATCACATCCTTCTTATCAGTCAAGGAATCTTTTGGGTTTTATGTTTCTGGTAGAATGAACCGGTTTCATTTGGTAGACTTTCTGATGGTTTAGTATTTTCCAATTTTTACTATATCTTTACTCATTATACTTTTATCATCATTGTTACTCAAAACTGTTTTTAAATTTATAAGTATACAATTGATAATTTTTAGTCCCTATTTTTGTTAAGGGTGTAAAAATTATGTATTTTTATAAAAATTAATATAAGATCGATGCTGTATATCAGTCTCTGGTAATGTAGTAACATTTTCTTTATTACTTTCTTTATCGCTTAAAAGGCTATAACATTTCGAAGATAACAGAAAACATTCCTTTTAAAGAATACCTTTACTTTCTGTAATCCTTAACTTTATCAATTACATAGTCAAGATTTCTCGGATACAAAGGGGGAGTCCGATCGTAATTCGATGTGTCTATAAAATTGTCAAAAATCAGATTATAGAAGTGCTTAATTTTACAGTCAAAAAGTTCAATATATTTCTGCAATTCAGCATATTGTAGTTTGTATATTCGTAGTTTAAATAAATATATTTAGGTCTATTTAAACAAATGAAATTCTTCAATTTAGCTTCTAATTTTCAGATAATTTTCTAATATTAATTGTATAAATTTTTAAAGACTTTGTTAAATTCAAATCAGAATATTTATCTCATCTTTTAGTATATATTTAATAAAATTAATTTTTTAAATTCCAATGTCAAAAAAAATTAAATAATCGAAATCATGTCCGACAAAATATGTTCTTAAACATCCAAGTTAGTTTACAATGAATCGGGTAGGGTATTTTTTTCAATCTTTGTGCAGCACATGTAAATTCCATCAAAAAATGGAATGTTGAATCCCATCATACTTTTGGGCCAAAACTGGCATTAGATAAAATAAAATTATAATAGCGATTGCTTTATCAAAATAGGTTGGTAACACAACACGAAAAATATAGTATTTGGTCGAGTTAAACTCAAAACACCAAAAAAACAGTGAAATGTGGAGAAAATAGATACAAAAAATCATAAACATAAAAATTATATTGTTGGGTTTTATTTTTCAAGTCGGTTCCTCTGACTCAAATAGGTTGATACCCAACACAGAATAACTTTATTCAATTTCAATCAAATTACAATTTGTCATTATATTTGCACTTTTCGCTCAATATAAATATTACTCGTTAAGGTAGATAACCCGAGGGGCAATCACCTTTTCTGATACGAGTATTAAACTTTTTTCCAATTATGACATTTCGTTCTCTGATCTCTGATCTCTGATCGCATAAAGAAACAGTTTCAACATTTAAATCGAATAATTTTTGAATGAATAGTTTCAACAATTAAATCGAATAATCGATGAAATGACTGTTTCAACAATCGATATTTGGCAGATAACCAAACAGATTCAATAGAGAACCCAGCTCACTATTAGATTTGGCACAAGTAGATGAATTGATCACGGAAAGAAATTTTATGGCAGCATAAATAAGTCGAAATTATTCTCCCAGACATTTATTCAGTGTTGATGTAGTTTATATATTCTAAGGGGAAATGTAAGAGAACAATCTATATTCGGTAAATTACAAGTTGTTTTATAGAAATTAGGCTGGTAAATAATTGTCCAAGTTTTTGTTTATTAACATACGAGAATTATTCGCTTTATCTGACAGGTATTCGCCATAATTTATCGATAGTATGTACCGACTCAGATCAATGGATCAGATGGTTGCTCCTGCAATGAAATTTTTTGACAATTAGTAGGGAACTATTTTCATAGCACAATTTAGTCACCAATTTTACGAAATGAGCTTACGATTTATAAACATGATATTTGTATATCGTCAACAAAGTAATTTACTTTCTTTATAAAATTTTTAAACTTGATAATAATTTGCATTTAAGCAAACCAAAACGGATGAAAATTTTAAACTTTAACTGATAATTCTATTTAAATTTACTCTTTGATGTTTTTATTTCTTTTGATGTTTTGATCTTTGTTGAGAATCTGAGGTAAGTGGATGTTGTCAATTGTTGTAAGATACATCTTTGTTTCCTTACAATGGTGAAGGAAATTTATTTGGCAGTATAATTTCGCAATTTTCTCGTTGATTCCAGCTAAATTCCTTATTTCCAAGTATTTTGCCCGACTCAGTCCTTTTAAAATTATTTATATCTCATATATCTTAAATCTTTTCATTAAATACATTATTCGCAGCAAAAGGCTTAAATTATCACTTTATTATTTTAAATAGTAGATGCTGCTACCAAGAAATTGTTGGGCGCTTAGGGGTGTGTCTGGTATTTTCAGTGGTTAAGGGCCGTAAGCGACACTCGAGCGGACTCCTTCTTAAAAGCCCAAAGATGATTGTTGTCTTTTTACCGCCTATGTACCCATGGCGATGGCCATGTTGTTTCTGTACATAAGGGCTGGGTGAGCTCCTGAGTTAGAACTACCCCTCGTGGTTTTCTCCATACGGGTTCAGGAATGCTAATAGAAGGCCTTACATCCATGCTAACGGTGCGTGACACTACACTTAAAACCTTTGGTCCAGAAAACTTGATTACCGTCTAAACCTCATTCGGTTTATTTCATAATTCTGCTACAATCTCAACTCAATAAAACATCACTCAAGACTATACTTGATATTTTTACTCGATAGAAATTTGATACATTTGCCCAAAACATTTACTTGACATCTATACAGTCAACAGACAGAAAGAAACAGATCACGCATCAGTTCAAGCTAATCGGCAACCCAACAATTTTACCTGAACCGCCACGCCGTATGGGCCTACAATATTGTTCCACTAGTATTAGAGGTGCATCAAGGTTTGCCCATTCTTTCGACTGAAATTGTCAAAACCTATATCCTCGGTTTCTCGCATTAGAGCTTCGACGTCCAACTATAATTGCGGGTCGTTTACGATTGGCGTTGCTATAGTCGGTACAATCCGATAACGAGGTGGTTCAACTACGGTTTGCACTTGATCAGATTTAGAGTTGACGATAATAAGATCTTTGAACAGTGCAGCCTCGATAGCGGCCAACTCGTCTCGCTTCCTTTTCGTCCTTTCCGCTCGGGTGAAACGTTTTTTTTTTGCGCGAGTGATCAGAACTGGTAGATTTGACAAGGTTGCGGGAACTGGCGAAAGAGTGGCTGTTTTCGACGACGGTGCTTGAGTGGTACTTGTACCGGTATTCATGACGTCGGGAGTTTGCGACGGAGATAGCTCTACTCCATGACTCGAGCATGATTACTTTTTAGGTGCTCGGATATCTTCGGGCTAATGATGGACTTGAAAATATTATCCCGAACGGTGACTGGATATTTGGTGACTCGCTTCTGCCGTTCCGTTTCCGAATACATATGGTGAAGGGTTTCGGATTGAGCTTTAATTGGAAGACGCAGACTTCGATTTTCTTCTAGCAGACTGTCTAGACGAAGGATCTTTCTGTTCACTTGTTTCATCTGTGGTGTGGAGAACCACGATCCTTCTAGCAAGTCAACACGTTTCTCAAGGCCTCCAATTTCTGTATGTAATTGTGGTATCAAAACTGTCAAACCAAGCTTGAGTCTTCTGAAGAAAAACAAAGCTCAATCGTCAACAACTCAACTTACGTGAGTTCTGGTTTTTTGTTTCCAGTACGTGCCTACTTGAATCTTTGCACCTGAAGCATTAGGTAGTCCTTACAATGATTTTCTGGTACTGTAATACTCATAGATTCATTCGGCTATCTCAAAGTAAACATCATGCAAGTGTTCCAATCACTTGTGGTACTTGTCACCGGAACTTAATAGCTTAGCTCTGTTTGATCGTTAGGTCAGTTCGTCAACCAAGAGACTGATAATAAGTGACATGCAGAAGGAAAGAGACCAAGGTAAAGATCATTCCAAGCAAATTACTGTTGCACTTGATTTATTCAAGAACAAGAAGTTAGAAGATTTCGTCATAGCAATGTCACTAACACTGCTACGAATGATGAACCTCCAGACGGATTGATTCGAGATTCTGGGAGGACAGAAAAGACTACAAGCAAACTGCAGAAATAGTCAAGTCACCAAATGTAGTCAATGAAAATTCTGAACGTGGAGTGGTACTGATTCAGGAGTACATTGGATTAATAATTAGTGACGAAATATAACTGCAGTTCTTTTTACAAGAGTTGCTGAGGACTATCGCAGAATGTTCCCTGATAGCAGGAAACAGACTCTGTCCCGACTATCATGAAACCAATAATATCTGATGGACAGCGGGCAATCGGACGCTATCAATTCATACTATTACTATGAACTCTGTCAGAAACTGAACATAAGTGAACAAAGAATTATTTATTATCAATATGTTAAAACATAAATACTGTGTTGTTGCGAATTATTTTGCCCGGCTCATACCTTTTGAAAGTATAAAGTAATGATTTTGTTGGAACAGGAACAATAAAAGTTCCGAGGATTGGTTTTAATAATCATAGCACCTAGTTTTTGTTTGTTTTAATAAGGACAGTAACAACGAGAAAATCAGCCAAGAAAAAGAAAATTAAAATATTAAGAAAATAACAATAAATAAAAGAGAAAAAAATAACATAAAAATGATAGATAAAATAGACCAAAGATGACACCCAATTGAAAATAATTAAAAAATAAACTAGAAAAATTAAATGAGAAACAAAAAATTTAAATAGAGAAAATTTAGGAAAACCATAAGAAAACAAAATAGAAAAATAATAACTAAATTTACGAGATAGAAATTGAATTAAATTAAATTAAATGGAAATAATAAAAATAAAAACCGTTTATATATATATATATATATATATATATATATATATATATATATATATATATATATATATATATATATATATATATATATATATATATATATATATATATATTAATTCCTGTATCGTTTTTGTTCAATCAGGATTAAGCAAGTGTGTAACTTGTTTTTTTTCTAATTTATTTATTATTTTAATGTTTTCGTTTATTTTATTTTATTTTTATTCTCCTGTTTTAATTATTAATTAAATTTTCTAATTTTCTAAATCCTGACGGCCATATTGATTAATATTTTTTCCTATTTTATTCTAATTTTATTTTAAAAACGGTTTTTATTTTATTCAATATCTGTCCGCGCTATCGTCGATGAATTCGTGCCCTATAACGACCCCTATCGCTAAAGGAGCCACCATCCTCACGTCGCACCCGGCATTTATGTGCATCTAAACCCCGCTCTAACCTTAGGAGTCTCTCCAAAGTCTATGGTGTTGGTAGGAATAGTCTCGAGATATCAGGAAATGTAAGAATACAAACACTTAGATGTATAGTGGGCCAAACTATATGAAGAAAACTATAATTGGAGTATGAATAATAACTGCCTAATAACACCATATATACAAAATTGATGGGTATGCTAGTTAACTTTAATTACAAAAAAAATAAAGAAAATACCAACAATTAGATTGATACACAAGATATAAATGAGAAATACTCTACATTAAAAAGGAAGTCTATTACGTTAGACAATAATAATACTGTACACATTTAGTAATCGAAATCGATACATGCAAATCAGAATTTCTATTAAATCAAGTCCTGGTCATTTATTATAATCTAAATGTGAATTTGCTCAAGGCACGACGCACAGTGCTGACCTTTGGTCCGGCTATCGCTTGGACTGAGCTGGACGGATCTTCCGTGGACGACCGCGCTTTCGCGGCTGGTCCGGCCCTCGCGGATGACTTCTCTGGCATTCCAGCCCACGGCGAAGGGCTGCGGTCCGCTTAGGATGGCATTGGGCTCGAGCGTAACCGTCGATGTCCTCAAGCTCGCCGGCCAGGGTTGCTACTTCGAGCCGGTGCAACCGGTCCACCGCCTCCTTCGCATCGTCGAATGCGTCGCTCAAAGCCAACGAGGTGTAGTTAATGTAGGGTTCCACCTTCGGGATCACTGGAATTACATTCTGGTAGGTCCAATCATGGATCTTATACCAGATCCATCTAGACCTTAGCCGGGCGATTTCTGCGTCCTCCCTCAATCGGACGGCTTCGTCTGCCTCCTCGTGGGTCATTTCGAGGCTCGAGTTGGTTGACGAGTGACCCCTCTGTACATTCCTTAGTTCAGTGTTGGACATGTCTGTAATGAGGAGGAAAAAATATCAAAATATTTCCAAGTGCGTCTGGAACAATGTATTAGTCGTGATTTTTACCATTAATTCGGTCGGATGTTCAGATTTTCCTTTATTATGTATTGCGATGTGTTAGTTAGGGTGAGTCGAATCTTCGTTAAAAATAATGCCAACGTGGGTAGTATCAATAATGACAATAGATAATAATATTACACGATATCAATAACATTAATAGTAATAATGATAATGATAATAAGGGGAATAACCTTAACAATAGATACAGGATGATGGTAATGATACTATTAATAATAATTATAATCCTAATGACTAAAGACATGGTCGTATTCGTAGATTTATATTTTTATCAGATGACCGCATACACGGTTCGGGAATTCATCTATGAGAAATTATGAAGTTTTATCCGTAAAATGAAATTTAATATAATCTAATTCGGTATACTCAAGAAATGGTTGTCGGTTATGTGATTTGAGGGGGGAGGAGGGGTCATTCATCGACATTCATAATTTATATTTCTGAATATAACCCAATTAGAATGGGTAGTATGACAAGATTAATGATAATATAAACATAACAATGATAATGATGGTACTATTAAAAGAAAATATCTTCATCGTTACGACGAACAGTTTTTTGGATCTGAAATCGATAAACTGTTGAAAAAAAAATCTTTCTTGACTTTAATGATACATTAAATTGTTGTTCAATTTTGGATCAATTAGTTGGTAAGAAAATTTTTCTTGATTCTAATAATATATTAAATTGTTGTTTAAGTAAGTGAAGAAAATTAGTCAATCCTTCTGCGACAAGCACACTAACTCCTGAAGATTGTTCCCTCACGTATGGATTTTATTGATTATTGTTTGATGAATTCTAATGTTAGTTTTCAATTTCAGTAATCAATTTGGTTTTGCATTTCTGTCAAGTTCACTATTGGATCTAACCCAGTGGTGCCCAACCTAGTGCCCGCGGGCAAAAAAGTGCCCGTGGAGACTTTTTCAAATGCCCGTGGGTGTTTTTCTAAATACGGTTAAAGAAAATATCAATTTTTAACATTAAGAAGTATAATGTTTCAATGAGAATTACAAGCGCATTTTTAATTTTCGAAATTAAAATTAATCAATCCCAACAATTAATTATTAAATGGGAATTCCAAGAAAATTAAATTTTTTCCTACTTTAAATTAAAATTAATTAACTCAAATATCGTTACATCGTTAGTTAAAAAACTCTATTTAAATCAGTCAACCAAAAACAATCTCTCAGTGTGGACAACAATTTATCCAAATAAAAAAAATAATTTTTGTTTTTACAAAAATGTCTCTCAGCAAAGGGATGTCTCAAAAAAGAAAACGTGAAGATGAAAAATCTGCGCAACAAGTGTTAAGAAATAACTGGAAAGAACAATTTTTGTTCACACATTCACAATCATCAAGGCCAATTTGTCTGATTTGTAATGACACAGTTGCAGTCTATAAAAAATACAATGTGGAACGTCATTCTAATCAGATGCATTCAAAATTCAAAATCAAATACCCAATTGGATCTGCAGACAGAACTGACTTTATTTCAAAGAGAAAATCGAAACTTGCAGTTCAGCAAACATTTTTTACCAAAAGACAAGAAGAAATGCACGGTATGACAAAAGCTTCCTTTCAAATTTCCCTGCTGCTTGCCAGATTAAAAAAAAGTTATTCAGATGGTGAAATGGTAAAAGAGGCAATTTCTATTTTTGCTGAAAACTCAGGTGACCCAAAAAACAAATTGCTGTCCAAAAACATAGCACTTTCAAGAAATACAGTTACTCGGAGAATTGAAGAAATGGCCAATGATGTCTCAAAACAAATTATTGTTGCTGCTTCACTTTCAAAATACTTTTCAATTGCAATTGATGAAAGCTGTGATGCAACTGACAGTGCTCAATTACTGGTTTATATAAGATGTGTCAATGAAAACTTCGATGTTGTTCAGGAACTTCTTGGCCTTTGTCAACTGAAAACCACAACAACTGGAGCCGATATCTTTGAAGCATTGAAAGATTGAGTGGAAAATTCAAGCATCAACGAGTATAAGCTCAACTGGAATCAACTGGAAAGTATCTGCACAGATGGAGCTCCTGCAATGGTTGGAAAAAACAACGGTTGTGTTTCCCTTCTAGAAAAATATCTAAAAAGAAAACTTTTTAAGTACCATTGCATTATTCATCAAGTAAGTTCTTTGCTCAAAGGATATGGAATTCAAGCATGTTATTGACACAGCTGTGCACTGTATTAACAAGATTAGAGCACGATCTCTAAATAGAAGAGAGTTCCGATCCCTGTTTGAAGAGGAAACCGATGATTGTGGTGAACTTTTGCTCCATTGCTCTGTTCGCTGGTTGTCAAAGGGAAAAATGCTGTCAAGATTTTTCCAGTTAAGGACCCAAGTACTGCAATTTTTGGAAGAAAAAAAAGAGTTGCCTACCGAGTGTGATCTTTTGAAAAACAATTCCTGGTTGAGTGAATTGGCTTTTCTTGTTGATGTCACAAATTACCTGAACATCTTGAACACAGGATTGCAAGGTGAAAATAGTTTGTTCCCAACACTATTCAATCAAATCAATGCATTTAAGGCAAAATTAAAACTGTTTTATAACAGTCTTTCTCAAGGAAATCTGGATCTTTTCCCCACGCTTCAGAAATTTCAACTTGAAAGTTCAATCACTGTCAACTTGGACTATGAAAAATACAAACTTGCCATTATGAATTTGTCTCATTCATTTTCTTCTCGATTTTCTGACTTTGAGGCAGAGAAGGATAACATTTTATTGTTCATTAATCCATTCTCTATATCAGAAAGTGAAATCAGCAAGTATTCTCCAAAAATACAGATGGAAATTACTGACATTCAAAACCACACAGGATTAAAGAGAAAGTTTCAAGAGCTTTGTGAATCACCTATTTCACCCGACTTAAAAGCATTCTGGAAGCTTGTTCCAAAAAATGACTATCCTGAACTTAACAACATGGCACTCCGGTTTGTGGTCAAATTTGGATCAACTTACATTTGTGAGAAGACATTTTCTTCAATGAACTACATAAAAAGCAAATTCAGATGTTCACTCACTGATGCTCACTTGGAAAACCTCATTCTATTATCAAATTCAAAAATCAATCCTGATATTGATCAACTTGTTAGCCAGACTCAAATTCAAAAGCCGCATTAAAATGATGTTATAAATAAATTTGTTTGTTTTGTTTCACATTATTATTTTTATTATTTTAAATTTTTAATACAAATGCATGTTTCCTAATAAAAAGATTGTTATAAGATCATTTTTCTATTAACTAATTTTTCAAAAATGTGCCCGCAAAGACTTTTTCATTTAAATAGTTGCCCACTTGATAAAAAGGTTGGGCACCACTGATCTAACCCAACGAAGTTCATCAGGGATTCATTCGACAATCAGATCTCCTAAATGTACATTTAGAGCTATTGACTAACCTTCAATGTTGCAGCAGAAATTCATGAACAGAGATGGAGATTATATCTTTCACGGTTCCATGGAAATATAATTCTTTAGGAGATTTTCTACTATTTGCAATGTATGTTCAGGTGTATTTGACTATTTACTCTTTGTTATTCACTCTGTGGATGTTTGATTTTTCTTAAGTGATGCAAATTATCGAATTGGTCATTACAAAAGCTATGCAATCACATGATTTCATGCAGTTCGAAGTTGGCATTTTTTAGTAAATATAATAGGACTTCTCTTATAAAGTTGGAATACATATCATAATAGTATTTTGTAGTCAAGGTATATATTTGTAATTTACCTTATCAAAGCTTGGCAAATATCCTCTTCGGATTTCCCTTAAATAGACAAAAACCCAGCTTTAAATTTCATCGTATAAATCAAAAAAAATAAATTTTTTATAGGTAACTAATTTCAAATATAATTTATATAATATAATAATCTAATTTATAATCTAATTTATATAATATAGTAAAATAATTTCTGTTCATCATCAAACGGGGACTAGTAAATTTTAACGACATAAAGATAAATGATTTTACGAAAAGCTTTTAGTTCACTATCGAATTACAAGATATATATATAAAGATAAATAATTTTACCAAATGATTTTCGGTCACCATCGAACGGGAATTAGATTACATTTATAATGATCATGATTAGATTGCTAGAATTTATGAATTAAGATAGAGTATTAATTGTAGTAATTTGTCTAATTAGCCGACTACTTGAGAATCTTTGTAATAATTTGAGTCTGGGACATTTCCCGTTTAGATTTCCTACTGATATGTCTCCTATAAGATAGTTGAGTGTTTATTTTAAATATGTCCTTTACCGAAAAGTCGAATTAATTAAAATTTTCCTATTTTCCCGACTCAACTGAATACGGTACGATAGGCCTTATTGTAATATGTGTCACCGATTACTATCCCAAAATTTATTTCGTCCGCATAGTCCTTGTGACTATGCCAACTACCGGGATGGATTTACCCGCCCTACTCCTGGTTAGAAACCATTTGTTCGTGGCGACCTCCGGTTAAAAATTGAAATTTTAGTACATGTAGGGTCGTAGACCCGAATTTGTGCATGTAGACTATTAGTTAGAAACAAGGCTGATCAGCGTCGTGAATACAACCCGTCCACGACGACGCTGGCCACTCTTGTTACGTAATAGTAGAATTAAATATGATAAAAAGACAAAAAATAATCAATATAATGAAACATAATAACAAAATAACAGTTATAAAATGAATACAATCAACAGTCCTTACTTTCAGTATCGTTTGGATTTTCTGTGAAAATTTTTGGCATACAAAAAGATTAAATTGTGACTAAAATGCGTCGGTATATATACCTATTTTGTACACGTGTATGTATTGATGCATTAAAACAAACTCGAATTCTTTTTATTCCAGAATTTTCTATTTTGTAATTTTGATATTTTTAATGGCGATTTTTGCGTCATAATTTTTATTTTTATTTTCTAAATATTTTTGCTAATTTTACCTCCATGATGGATTTGGAACGGTTCCAGAACATTCCATATTACTTTTAATTCAATTTTTATTTTAATTGATGTTTTCTGAATTTCTTTTTAAGAATTTTTTATTTTTCTTACTAATTTATTTATTTTTCTAACTTTTATTGTTCTAGATGGCTTTTATGATGGTCATCGCCATTTTTATGGAACGTTCTGGGTTTTTCTGGAATTTTTTACTGTTTTTACCGTCTTTTAAGTTATTCGAGTCTGTTTTTTGTAACTCTATGTTTATTTGGTTATTTTTGAGTTCGATTTTGCATAACTTCTTGCTTTTGGTATAATTTTATTTAATTTCTGTGTTTATATTTTTGTTGTTTTCTCCTTTAATTAATATTGTTTATTTGGTGTATTTTTAATATTTAACTATACTTTTTGCTTTTTGCATGTTATGTACCTACGCATTCTAGTCAAAATTAGAAGTTTGGGTCTAGAAATCAGTTCTAGCCCAACACAGTTTTGATGATCTCTCATCTGGATTCTAGCTTTATGCCAAAACTTTGCTATTTCCGTGATGGTGACAGGCGACAATTATCCTATAGTCAGCTTCAGTTCGAGATAGTGATGTATGAAGAATCCAAGATCCATACGCAATGACCGCAACTTGTTGTCGTTTAACTTAGTCACAGAGCTGCCAAGGAGATACAGCTCATTATGGTATCTTGTTGTTTTCACCACAGATGATATTTTCTATCACAAGTACACCATTTGGAATCGTGACGAGTATTCTAGACACTTTGGACATAACAAAATTCCTACATATTCATTGATATTTATATATCCATCTATCTTTAGTAAAAAACAGAAGGTACTCTTCATATCTGCTTCGGTAGAATGTGAGGCGAGCACTATGAGAAAGAAGGTTTTTGTACTTCACTCTCGATGCCTATGGGCTCAGCATTCGATTTTGACAAACTGAGATCATAAACAAGGTCATTAAGCTCATGTTGAGAGAATGCATGTGAAGCGTCATCGTCAGGAACAGAATCTTCTCCTTCGTCTTCTTCAACACTGGAAGAGGAAAGTTCTTCGTCGCTCATGTCAGGAAGATTATGACATACTGGCACTGGAATCTCATCACAGTGGGGGATAGGACAACGTGCAGATTCCAGATCAGGATATTTGAGTTTTTCTTGTTTATTCCAGTTACATCAATGACACAGAAGTAGCTTGCATGGTTGGAAGGTTCCCTCCAAACCATAGGAATTCCAAATTTCAAAGAACTCCTTGTTCCTTTGGTCCACTGACGAAGATGCTCTATGCAAGTCTTGGATATCATGTGAGATGCCCAAAGTTTATCTTGATCACCAAGCTTCATACCTAAATATGAATAATAAACACGCTTTAAATAAGTTGGTGATTGAGTTCTTGTTGGCAATAAGGGTGTATTCAACACAGATGTAGCAAAATACATCAGATTTATTTTTACAAAGTTTTCTACTTAAAACCATCTTTTCACTGCAACAACAATTGAAAAAATAAAAAGAACCAACTAGAATCTAGAGTTACTTAAAATGTTCATCTGACACTCTATAAAAAAATTGACTTCACTAAACAAAACCAATGTGATTTTTCGATTCAGCACATGACAAATGTCTTAAATCAGCTGAAAAACACAAAATTTCCTGTAAACCAGTGTAAGTCATTTAACTCACCAACAAATAAGAGTCAATATCCAGAAATATTCAGTTCGCAACTTTGCATCAATCTTCAATCAGCATTCAGCAAGATTATAGCAACAACTGCAACATTAAATTAAAGCATCTGTATTAATTGAACAAATTCTCACATAATTGAACAGGCATACAACAGCAACAGTGACGTAGTATATCAAAGTCAAAAACGAAACGCGAACTTCGGCTGAAATTAAGCTAAATTATTACGGTTGAAGCACAAGGGAAGGCAATTATTTGATTATCTATGTTGTGACTTGGTTTCGTTTAGGGAGACCGAAGATATTAGAAAGTATTTTTGCGATGTTGTCATTTAATAAATGTTTGTCAAATTGTTTTTTATTTATGCATATAAAGATGGATCGAATGCTCTTAGACTTGTTGCGGACATTATTTCAGCTTTCTATCGGATACATAGCTTTTGTAACGACCATTTTCCGCGACTATCAACCATCAGGATAATAGTTTCAACAGGACTACTGGATTTGATGGCTATAAATAATTCTTGGTAGTTGCTTTAAATATTAAGCTGTTTCATAGCAACAATAGCCAGGTTAATGATTCTCTTATTTCACCCAACTATAGTATCTATGTTCCAAAGCCAAATAAATATGAACAAATCGAAATTGGCAAAATGCAAACACATCAGAACTCATAAACAAATTGTCAGTTTACATTTAAAAATTCAATGAAATTTACAATCCAAAATGACGCCATTAAAAATGTTAATTTTTAAAATTTACTGTAAATTCAGAAATTTTTAATAAACAAATTCAACATTTTATTAAGTTAGTTAATGCTTAACAAGAATTGTTTCAAAATATCAACATCGTTTGAAGGTTTTTCGCATATCTTAAGTGATATCGCCTAAATGATAAATTGAATTAGTTAGACAATAAAAAATCTTGCTTCAATTAATTGAGTTTTTTTAGTTGTAGTTAATCCAAAATGACTTCTTAACTTTTTCAGGATTTTAAAGGGTAATGTAGAATAATCAACATTTTTGACTTTATGTTTTTCAGTAAATGATATTTTATTAAGTGCAATATCATTATCAAAATTAGAATAGTTTAAATGTCCACTTAGTCTGCTTTCTAATCTGTCATCGTTGAAATCATTTCCACATTTTTCGTCTTCTGTAAATCCTTCACAGTCAGTGTCACTTTCATCAGAAAAATCCTCATAATCCTAAAGTTTAATTATTAATTAATAAATTTAATTATATGAATTTATATGAACAAATATTAACTAACTTAACTTTTTCAAAATCATTTTTTCGAAGTGGTTTAGGAAAACTTTTTATTTCCTTAACAATTTTTCTACCATATTTAGAAGTATGCCTAAAACCTTTGGAAGACTGCTTAGTTCTATGAATATATGGTGTATCCATTTAATTTTATTTTTAAAGTTAATAAGAATTAAACTTTGTGGGGAAATCTGTAAAGAAAACAAATATTATATATAAACAATATCGAAATGTATCTAAATAAAGAAACCGAATAACAAAACATACAAAAGTAATATAATTTAAAAAAAGTATAATAAAAAATTGTAATCACAAACAGATTGCAAATATCTATCTTTTTTGTAATTTCTATACAGATAACCAAAATGAAATAATTATTTGAAAAAATTTAATGAACTAGTTGATGGGATAGATCTAATTTTGAGTCCAGGTGATTGAATTGTAACCGAGATGCATAGGCGCATAACAGCAAATATAACACCAAGTCGAGTCAAACTCAAAACCACATCAACCAAACAGTTAAACAGAATTCACATAACATCAAATAATAAACCTAAAAGTAAAATAAAATAGAACAAAAGCAAGGAGTATCACATGGAATTAACTGAAAGACAATATATATACATAAACGCAGTGAGCAAATTTAAATTAAATGGCGATAAAGAGAAATAATAACGGAAATCAGAAATATTTCCACAAAATAACATAAAAAATGAATTAGAGTTAAAATTAAAATAAGAATATGCAGGAAACTAGATTATTCCCTAAACATGGCTAAATCATCATGGACGCCAGATGATTAAGCATAATTAATAAAAAATCAACATTCAATAATTAAAATAACAAAAAGTAAAAATAAATAACCTAAGAATTAAAATAAAATAAGAATTAGGCACAAAATCGTTGAAAACAATAGAAAATAGTCTAAAATTCCTACATCCATCATGGTGGCAAAATTAATTAAAAATAAATAAAATATAAAATTCAGAAAATAAAATTAATTATAATTCACAAGAAATCACCATCGAAATTGAAGAAAATTGAAATTCGAAATTAAGTAAAATTAAAATAATTCAAATTTTTTTACTGAATCAATGCACGCACACATACATTCACACCAAAATTAGGGTATATATACCGGTGCATTTCGGTCACAATTTAATCCAATCTAACTAATTTAAGCTATCTTATCTCATCAAAAATCTGATTTTTATGCGAACTTTTGATTCGGAGAATCAAGTATGGTTATTTTATTATGTATTTTTAAGTAAAACCTCTACTTAAGACCACCTCCCTAAAGAGACCACCTCTAGTTAAGACCTCTATTTCTTCGGAACCAAATTTACACAGTAGTTTACTGGGACAAATAACCCTCCATAATAGGACCACCCCTCTCGTTAAGACCACTTTTCGTAAAAAATATTTTTAGTTTAAATATTTTTTGTTTAAATATTTTTTGTTTAAATATTTTTTGTTTAAATATTTTTTGTTTAAATATTTTTTGTTTAAATATTTTTTGTTTAAATATTTTTTTAAAATTAAAATGGGAGTAAAAAAAACGAGAAAGGAGCTTACATTGAGCGAGAAGATGGATGTTATTAAATCTTCTGAGCGAGGAGAAGGACAGAGACTTATTGCAACATAGATGAGACTGCTTTATTCTATAAAATGTTGCCAGGGAAATCTTTGGGTCGTGCTGGAGAAAAAACATATGGAAGTAAAAAATCCAAACAAAGAATAACAATCATGCTTTGTGTTAATATGTTGGGAGAAAAAGGGCCACCGGTCATAATTAATAAATCTTTAAGGCCTAGGTGCTTCAAAAACATCGATATGTCTAAAATGGGTGTTGAATGGCATGCAAATAGAAAGGCTTGGATGACCAGTACAATTTTCAAGGAATGGTGTACCAAGTTCAATGAGAAGCTTTTAAAAGAAAAGAGAAGAATCCTGATAGTATTGGATAATGCAACGTGTCATCCTAAAATGGATTTAAGCAATATAAAATTTGCATTTCTTCCTGCAAATACTACCAGCAAATCTCAGCCTTTAGACCAAGGTATAATTAGATCTTTCAAGCTGGAATATCAAAAAAGAATGCTCTCTTCATTATTGTCGTTTTATGAAACAACTGCCAATGTAGAAGAGTTGTTGAAAAAAATCAATCTCTCTAATGTTGTTGAGTTTGTAAAGGAGTCTTGGAATGCTGTTAAGCCGTCAACAGTTGAGAGCTGTTTTAAAAAATGTGGGTTCTGCTCGGATATCACGGTTAAACCAGATATTATAACTGAGATCGAACAAGACGTAACAGATTTAGCTAAGAAGCTTGATTTCGACTTTGATCTTAGTGAGCTTGACATTTCTCTTGAACAAAACTGTTTTGAGAGTGACTGGGAAGAAAAACTGATTTCTTCTTACACTAGTTTGGATGATGCATCAAGTGAGGTTTCTGAACCAAACGAAGAAGAATCTGATTTACCAAAAATTGATTTAAAAACATCTTTATCTTACATTCAGCAGATTAAGAATCTTGGAATGGAACTGGGTGACAATAAATTAGTTGACATAATGTTTCAAGCTGAACAAAAGTTGACGAATATGATAGTTTTTGATAACAGTGAAGCCAAATCGAAGAGACAAACAACATTAGATGAGTTTTCATAATAAAATCTTCAATTTAAGTCTAGTTTTCTTTATAAAAATAAAATCCTCTCTAATAGGACCACCTCTAGTAAAGACCACTTTTGGTCCGGAACCAAGGGTGGTCCTATTAGAGAGGTTTCACTGTATATCAATTACATTGTAGAGTTAGGTATAGTTATCGTCTAGTTCTGTTTCATTTATTTTCGAACGGCAAAATTAGTTCCAGCACTAAATTGCTGATATTTGTTTGGGCCCACAGTCAACCACACATTTAAGATAGTAAAGTAATTATCTACCAGAAGTGATAGTTAATATTTATTTTATTCACCTTATTCGCGACTCCTTTTTCGTTCCTTTATGATAATGTATAATTAAATATATGTATATTTAATTAAATAAATTATTTTATGTTTTACCTATTCTGTTTTAATTCTTTTCAATAAAATTCTATTTTTGTCTTTTATTCCCTATTATCACCTTCTCTGTGAATGTGTTTAAATCTTGTTATTTCTTCTTTATGCTTGTATTATTTCCTAGCTGAAAGTCTTGTACATGTTATTTTAATATTGTTGGGGTTAGTACAAAAATCAAAAAATTTATATATAAAAGGAGGGCATAACAAATATTGGTAAAATTAATAAAATGCAAAATTAATTAAAACTCACTAAAAATCAAAATCAATATTGAAAAGGAGTATCAAGTGTGGTTGAACGCCAAATTGATAGACGAGTTCAGAAATTATAATGACAATTTAATAAGTGGTTCACAGAGAAAATTAATGCGAAAAACATATTAATTATAATGAATTAATCTGTAATAAATAGTCCGAGTCAATGGGAAGCCAGAGTCCATGGAAAACCCGAGCGCTGAAAGAAACCCGAAGCGCAATGAGACCCGATCGATCAGATACACCTAACTGCGAAATATAACATTATCTATAATCTTAAAAAAATCAATAAATATATATTATAGGAACACACAAACTTACCTGTGTGTAGAAATTTAATGCTGCGAAATTTAACATTAATATCATAGGAATCTAAAGAGTGGGAGAAAATTAATTAAGCATACAAGCACAGCACACATAATGAAAAATACATACAAAATTAAGTAAAGTGTTTTTCATGCGAAATTCACATTGATTAACATATAATTAACATATCAATATTTTTAAATTATTTAAAAAGTTATGTACAAAAAAACTTTTGAATCAGATTCCGACTGCTCTACCTTGAGCTTTAGGGAAAAAGAGGAAGATACATCGTAAGATTTAATTATAAAATAATTTAGAATTTAAACTTTCTTTAGATTTACAGATATTTCACAGGACAGTGGCTTTTTGCGAAGTTGAAGATCTGACAATGTAAGATTTATTCATTAAAATATAAAATATTAAAATATTTTACAGTATAACAGATATTTCTTTGTGTGAAGGTACCATTTCAAATATTGAAGAAAGTCCTTCGACAACTTCGAATTTGCAGAAAAAAAATCGCAAATCGTAAATTTTAATAAATTATTTTAACAAATTAATATTTTCAAAGAATTACAGACAACGACAAAATTCGGCTTATTAATGCATTTGAAAATGGGGACAATTATAAAGAATTTGGAAGATTGCTCGGAATCCCCAAAAATTCAATTATTTCAATAATTTACAAATATAAGAAAAATGCCGAAATTACAAAAGGAAAGAAGCCATCGAAAATGAGCTGCAGAAAGAAGATTATAAAAATTTAAAAAACTATTTCGTTCATGTACGCCGATTTTTCCCTAAATGTCTAAAAATAATAAATGTGTTTGGTGATTAATTTTATTTATTTATAAATATAAAAATATCTAACTTACATTTTAGTGAAATAATTCCATATTAATGCATAAAATATCATAAATTTCCTAAAAAAACACCTGAAATTTAATTATTAATATATTTATAAATGATAAATTATAAATGATGACTAACAGTAATATTTAAGAACTTGAATAATGATCTCATAATTATATAAAATCAAAATTCAAGTCCTAAAAATTACTTCAATTCACAAACTTACCTTAAAACGATTTTTGAAAAATTGAAAAAATGAAATTAAGTTAACATTGTCATATAATTGGTGACTCACCTCAGGTGGTGTGCACACCAACGTATATTATAGACAATGTTAACTTTCGCAGTTAGGTGTAAAAGAGTAAATATTCCGAGCGCCAATCTAGAGCAAACAAATTAAAATAATTTAAAAACCCTCAAATGTTAACCTATGATTCTAGGGAGATAATTAATTGCAATGCTATAGATAATTGCCTTCTCAGAAACAGTATAAAAAGTGAGCTTAGAAACAGACAAGTTGCCAGTTGATCCATGAAACAAAGAGAAGCTCAGGGAATCAGGCAATCAGTGATATATAGTAATTGCAAAAAGGTTTAATCCTTGAGTTATCTATTTTAATGAGTAATATTTATATTTATCGAAAGTTGCAAATATAGTGACAAATTGTAATTTGATTGAAATTGAATAAAGCTATTCTGTGTTTGGTTTTGATTCATTTATTTAAATAAGAACACGAGGAGTCAGAGGGAACCAACTTGTAAAAATAAAACCCAACAGTATTATAGTAAGCTTTGGCGAGATTCAAAAGTCGAAAGCGACCACCAACACAAGAAACAACCCGTTATTAAGAAATGAGTTCCAACAAGTAAGATCAATGATTCAAAAAGCATAACCTTCAAGCTGATTTAATTATAAAGATATGTCGGGGGGTTATTGGAACCAGAACCGATATTAAAAGGTAGCGCTGAGTAATCAGAAGTAAGGATTGTAATATTAATATTAGGAAGTTTATTATTACTTTTTGTTGACTTACCACACCAAAATAAGTAGACAGTCATATTCGTTCAAGTCATTATCATTATGATTATTATAATTAAATCAGTAACCATTACCATCTTTAACCACAAGATTAATATGTAAAAGTAAGCGCTAAATTCCAATAATTATTAGTATAAGCCTCATTAGTACCATTATTACATTTGGAATAATCATCAACTTAACGACTATCTGTAGGGCTAGCCTTTAGCATATCATTATAATGATTGCGAGTATTAACCTAGTATTACTATTGTTCTATAAGAATTACCAAACACTACTAAAGAAATTTATTATGTAAGGAAGGAAAGTGTTGAAAGTAAGGCTAACAATAAAACTCTTTAACTAGGAGCTAAACCAAGGGATTGATCAAACTATATTGAATGCAAATCCAATTTACTGGTGGGTTACAGATAATCACACATTTTACCTCGTCGTGCTGTTTCCAGCGTAACCCATAATGCAACGTGTTTTGTACCGCTTGACACTAGTTGAGTGATCAACGTTGGTACTGTGTCAAGAGGGTGAGTGCCAGCAAAAAGTGAGCGCTAATCCACGCATTATAATTATTGAGCACTTTGGGTTCACGGACTGCCGGTAGAAGGCTTGCGTCCGATTTTGCCTGGTCCCTTCATCAGATTGTCTTCCCAATACCATGACCTATTCATCCGGCTTATCTCCCACATACATCATTTTCATCAATTCAGGCACACACGCACACGTTTCATGGCAACTTTCTAGTGCAAGTAATTAATTATTTATTAAAATACCACACATAATTCAGGTTTATGTTGGGTTGATACTAATAATTAATACTTAATTTCAATTCAGACGAATCCAGATTAAATTAAAGTTGAGTTTAATTATCCAGATTTCTTTTCCTTTTAAAATTAAATTTTCAATTAATAATAATAATAATAATTTAATCCAAGGTGCTTATATCACCTATTTATAATTATTATAACATTACTAATTTATATTTATATAAATAATAATTTAAATTTGTAAATTAAAAACATTTTTAAAATTTCTATTTTAATTTATGCTTGTTATACTAAACCCATTAAATTGCACAATAATGTTTGTTTAATAAATGAAATTATAAATCCAAAAGTTTTTATTATAAAGATATAATTAATAATAAATCATATTACATTATGTCATTAATAAAAAAAAATTATAATTTTTTAATATTAATGAAATTTTCAATAATTATTTCTAGATGAAACCCAAAGTCCAACAAATTACAGAAATCCTTGTAAAATACAGTCCTCAGAAACCCATAAGGGACGAGGCACGAAACACAACCTATATAAATTATTAATATTGATATCGTTTACGACCATCATATTAAGGAGGAGTGTTACTAAAAATAGATTTTAGTGGTTTACTTTCATATTATGGGGATGATGTTCTATAATTAAATTTGACATTAGAGGGAATCCTAAAATCGATATTATAATGTGCCTTAATGAATTACCGAATTAAGAATAGAATAAATAGTATTAATAGCATACATTAGTTAATTGGTAGTGTCACCCCACCCCAACTGTTATATAACCTGAAGGGGGAGAAAAAATTAATTTAAATTATAATTTTATAGGTTAGATGTACATATGTATACGGCATATTAGTGTTATTAACATTGCTGTCGACTGTCCTACAGTTTGAGGGGGGTGTCTTTATAAAAATTGTAAATTTTAATTTTCAAGTTTAATATGGATACTACCGTTATTAGTTTAAATAGTATACCACTTGAAGGGGGGCTATTGGTTGACCATATATAATTTAAGATTATTATTATAAGTATTGTTTTCGGCTATTCGGTAACTTAAGGGGGAGGGTGGAATAATAAATTCTTCTTTTAAAGTCTAATATATTATATGATTTGTGGGGGGGGGGGTGTTATTGATGAAAAATTTTCAACTATAATTTTACAGGTATTATAAGTTATGTATGTATATAAAATAGTCTAAATTAATGCTTTTGGGTAATGGTTAATAGTTATATGACTTAAGAGGTTTATTTATGGAAAATTATAAATTATAGTTTTATAAATTTGGTATCTGTACACATATAAGTTAATTTATTGCTATAAATATTGTTTTCGACTAATGTATAGTTTGATGTGGTACATATGAAACAATATAAATTATCCTTTACTAGTTCTAATATAATATGGGTAGGTTACATCATTTTTATGAACATTATTTTCGACTATCATACGACTTGAGGGTGACATTTATGAGAAAATATCAATTATGCTGATATAAGTTGCTATTAATGTCTATTACATATATCTGCTTTAATAATTTAGGTTGCGAGTAATTTATTAATATGCTATTAAATATGAAAAATTGATGGGTTAAAACATAAGGTTGATTAAATTATTGAAATCATATGAGATAATTTATCGACCCAAAGTCCGTGTAGAATTTATAGTGGGTATAAATACAAGATATGAGATTATACTGCTATTATATATAATAATAGTTCATAAATTAGAATTAATCGACTACATTGAGTGTTATTTGGCTGTAAAACTGTGATCATTTTAAGTCTGGAGCTTTCTCCGTTTATTGAGTCTTAGTGTGATGTAAAGACGAGAATTTGAATGTGAAGTTACGTGTGTAATTTAATGCTAAAAGGTCCGTTAATTAAAATTTGCTTACTTTCGTGGCCGCACTGTGCTCACTACGATAAACCCTAATGTTATGTGGGGGTCATGGACACGTTAATTTTCATAGTTAATTCGTCCGCATAGCCCTACGACAAAGGATTCAGAATTGAAACTTCCAACCTTGCATTCGTAGGCTATGATTCCATCAATACCAATGGCACACATCAAGCTCCTGCTTACATTTCTGTTTGCTGGAACAGTGACGCATGCTTTGGTAGATTTGATTGAATAGCCATACAATTTTTGTGTATGGCGGTTAAATCCTTTTTCGTTCCTTTTTATTTCTTGGGATGCAAGTAGAGTCTACTTAGTAGACCATATTTTACCTTTTTGTGCTGTATCTAGCGTAATCAAGAATATAAAGATGCTATACCGTTTGACACTTGTCGAGTGATCGTTGGAACTGTATCAAGTGGGTGAGGACCAGCAAAAAATGAGCGTACATCTGTACACTGTAATCGGCAGGAACTCGAGCAGGTTCGTGGACTGACGATAAAAGGTCTTTGTCCGACTTTAGTTTAGATCCCTTTTGTACTATTCACTCCTCTCGGAGTTCCACACTCACTAGCGAAACCTTATTTGACAAGCTAATAAAGAACCCCGAGTACATCACTAGATTTATTTACAACTGAGCTTAAATCGCACATGAGCTCTTAAGACAAACCTTCATTGGTACTGCTATGTTTTTTCTGCATCCTGAGCCGGCCATGCTCAACTACCGGGTGTTTCCTTCTCGGCGTGGTTACTAGTCAATCGGGGATTTCTGCGATTTCTATCGCCTTCGGTCATACGTATTTGGCCACTGCTTGGTCGATTTTATATTGATTGAGTTGGGTTTCTAATTGGCAGACCTGCAACTTAACCTGCCCTTACCTCGATTTGATCCTGTGTGTCCTGAAATAGTAACTGTTGTATGGATTTTAGGCGTTTATTCATCTCCACATGATTAAACCAGATACTCCCAATTTCCCTGTATCGATCCTTGAACTCGACGATCTTGCATTGCAGCTCTTCATTTTTCTTCAGCGCCCCCTTTGGAACACTAAAAGAAGAAACTAGTTGAGATTTAAGTATTTTCAGGTCGAAATAAAAACGATTTTAGCATTATTTACTCTTTACTCCCGATGCCCCGATTGACCATCACTATGAATCATTAATTAGTTCGTACCGACACTCATTCTCGCTCATAACTAAGATAATTATCTGATCAATTAAAGTCTTTATTTGCTATTATGCCTCGGATTATTCAAGGGCCAAAGATTGCCATACATTCCATCAACATCGTCAATTTATAAAGAATTATAGTATGTATGTATGTATTATAATTATTATTATTATTGGATTAAAATATTTTTTTCGGATGTCTAACAATAAAATAAGATAAACATTACAAGCTTTTTGATACCCAGTGCAAATCCCAATAGTATACTAGTTTCGAGCCTTTGGTTCTCATCAGTACTTTGCAGGAGATGCGAAGATTTCTCTTCGCGCCAGGTAAGTATACAATATTGCTGATTCAACTCTATTGAATACTTTACCTGCTACACTGGAAATCACATCACTTTTGCAAATTCGCTAAATCACAGAAAACAAATATCTGCAAACTTGTAAACATGGCGTATAAACATGGTGTGTTTTTGCCTCAGGTAGAGACGAACATGTCGACAGTAGGATAAAAGGAAAATTAAAATCAGAAGATAGAATTAACTGAAGGGGAAATAAAATAATCAAGTTAAGTCAAAGAATTAGAGAGAAGAAGTGATTATTTTTGCATAACGTGCAAAACCAAAGCGGTTACAGAAAAGTCAGAATAGGCATTGTATTGCGATATTTGAAATTTTGTAAATTTTTGATTATAAGAATTTTAATACAAATATACGTTGAGTGTTGTTTATCTAATTGTTTTTACAGAACATGTGGAGTCAGAAACACCGACTCAAAACTCAACAATACAGATTGCAATACAATTAAAAGTTGACTGCATACTACGAAAACTTTCACGTGTTAGGTATGGAGTATAGAAATAGTAAAGAAATTTTTCTAGCCACAAATAAAGATTTTCAAACCAAGTTTAACAGGTTTCAAGTCTTTGAGCCAATTCAGATTTACATATAAGCTTGTATATCTTTATATATTTGTTTATTTTTCACTTAAGCCAAAGATATCGGCACATGAAAAGAAGAGGTACAAAAGAGATGCAGAAAAAAAACAGCAAGAGAAGGGGAAGAGGTTTGATGAATATATAAAAAAGACAAAAGTGTTTTCAAACTTGAGAAACAACAAAGGCTTAACCCGAGTCCTTTTCAAGTGCCTCTTCCAACGAAGTGATGGCGGTAGATCTTCTCTTGAATAGATCCCTGAGAATGAGGATTACTTGGTGCTGCTGAAATTGAGTCAGATGTTCAGTTATTTCATGAAAACACAAATATCATGGGATCAGAATATCAAAATGACATTGATAAAAGCAAAATATTACTAATGTTTGATGCAATAAAAACCCTGGGGAATATCAACATTTTAATGATGGTTTTTGGCTTCAGTGAGACAACCTCAAGATCATAAAAAACATTTTTCGCGTTCCTTAATCTTTTCAGAAACATGTAAGAAAAATACATCACAACGATGGTGACGTGGCAGTTATCCTTTGAGAAGAGAAAATTTCAAGATTGAAACTTACCAATCGATATTGGATAATTTATGTGCAGATCTTTCGCGTCGTATAAGTGTGTATAAGTAGAGAGAAGTGTGCTTCATGACTCATTGTTGAGAGGCACAAAAAATAAAGTGAAAAATCAATATAAACACCAAATTCACAATAAAAATTTAAAGTACAAAATATTAATTAAAAAATCTAAAAATTTAAAAAATGAATATTTCCGGGAGAATCTGGTATGGGCGGATGCTAAATAATGAGACGAGTTCAACTATAATAAAATTAAATCAATGGGGGGGTCTCTAGAAGGAATAAATTACATATATCATTTATCAACTCTTGCAGAGAAAGCATTCGAAGTGAAACCAGAACAGGCTGAGATGGCAAGGCAGGTAAAAGAACTATTGTAGGATCAAATTTTGTCAGGAGTAAAGAAAGAAATTAAAAAGGCTTTATGTTATGTTGATTTTAATGACTTTGATGAATTTATTAAAAAGGCAATGAAAATTGAGCTAAATTTAAAAAGCACACAGTCGAAATCAGAGTCGTTTGCAGTCTTCTCAGGCGCAAGCTAAAGATCAATAACTCAGATTAGAAACAATCGACTTCAACAAGCAAGTAGTCCATCACCGAAATTTAGATCAAAATTTGAGTCGAACAAGTCTACAGATATTCAAATAGATGGAAAAGAAGGTCCTATCCAATGTATTCATTATCAAAGGATTGGACAGCATGTTAACCAATGTTGGTTTAAAAATAGAGTACAGAGAAGCCCAATTCCCAGGTGGGAAAAGTTTCACTAAAGCGAACATTAATTGGAAATAATGAAATAGAGTCGGCTAAAATAATCAAATCGTTAAGAGAATTAAGTCAAATATCGTTGAGTGTGAGAAAGATAAAAAGTGTAATTAGCTTGTGCGTTAACTATTATAATATGAATCCAAAGTATAAAGACGAAATCAAGGAATTAATGAAAATATTTGGAAAAACGTTGAGAGAGAAAACAGGGTTAGATTTCATTTTTGTGGAAGTAGTAAATGAGATTGATAAAAGTGTATTCTATTGTCGTTATGAGGCAAATGATTGTGTAAATGATTTAAAGAATAAATTAAAAGAGAAAAGGGAAGAATGTATGATAGAGTTAAGATTTAATGAGAGATTGTTAGAAAATGACGATTTTTTGGTAGATTGCGGATTTATACCAGGAAGTAGAAATGAATTAAAAATGGAAAATGTAGTTAGTGGTGATGAAATTAGCCTGAGTAGTAGTAAAAGAACAGACAAAAGGAGTTCAAGGGAGATATTAGAGGAATTAAAAGACGCGTTATACATTGGAGATGAAGACGAGATCAATGTAAAGTTACAGATGATTCAGAAATTAGAAATTGTAGAAAAAGATAAACTAGAAATAGTAAATGCAAATCGACTCTAGTTATATGTGAAAATCAGATATGCCAAATTGTTAAGAAGTTTATTGCAAAGATTGGGCAAGGAGCTCAGAAAGCCAAGAGTAGAGTTAAAGCCATTTTTGATAGCATTAGACTATGGGGGATATGGAAAGACGGAATATGTCGATGAGCATTGGTGTGCAAAGGTCCAAAAATTGCGTAGGAGAGCCGCTGAAACGATGGGAAAAGATGGAATTATTATAGTAATGTACAAGGGTGAAGAACTCGACGATTATGAATATGAAAAAAAATGTCGTTACTCAGAAAGGAAAAGGATTTAGAAGAAATCCGCAAAAGAATATTATTTATCGATGCAGAATACGACACGTCAGAACAAGGAAAAATTGTTCCCTTTGACAATAGCAATCATGAATTATTATGGAAAAATAATAAAGAATATATACCTGACTCCAAGGGAAAAATTTGACATTTCAATTCAAGAATCCACTGAATCACAGAAGTGGCCAACAGAAATCAATGCGATCAATATGTGGCAAGAAAGGACATCTAACAGCTGATAGTTGGTTAGATATTAGTAGGCCATGATCTACATGCAGAACTGCAATATTTGGGAATATGAATTGAACAATTATATAGCATTCGTGATTTGGCAGCAGCGTCAGTACTCCAGAACATGAGAGTAACCATAAGAGGCGAATGGTTTAAATTAAAAATCGTAGTAAAAGAAATATGTGGAGAAGAGACCCAAATTGGTGTACATTCGGCCCTCGAGGACATGAAAAGCATTCGCAAGGTATATCAGAGAGTGGAAAATCAATGGATTGACGACATACCAATGCCAAAAAACCAACCATCAAAGAGATATTCGTTGGATGAATATAAGAAGCTTCGAGAAATGGCATCAACATCGACTACAATAACGGAGAAAGGCGGCACAAATTCCAGTTGACGCTGTAATGAAATCAGAAGAAATTGATTTGACAACCGAAGAGAATTTTGCGATGGAGAGTAAAAATTCATTAATTCCATTGAAGTGGCCAACCGAATCGTTTTTGGAAATTTCACAAGAATGTGTTGCATTAATGACAAGTATCTTGATGGTAAGGATACATCCTAAACTTTAGTATGGTCCAATGCCCGAATGTCGAAAAGCTAAGAAGAGGAAAAACACTTCAAATATTGATGTCGGAGATACTGTAACCATCAATGGTGTTATATATGAACGAGAAGAAACGATAATACGGTATCGACATGGAACCAAACAATTGGAAATAAAAATGGATTAAATTAAATATATATTATATTTATAAAATAAATAATGTTGAACTCGAGTTTGTCTCATTTATTAATTAGTAGCTCATCAGTAAAACCCCAAATGAAAAAACGAAAAAATAAATAAATGAGCAAGAAATTATATAAAACTTCATTAATATGTCATTAATAATAAATAACAACAAACACATTCCCAATTGTCGGAGTTTGGCTACCCTGGATAACAATTGGAAATGTGCGGTTGTCAGTAGCTACAGTGTGTTGTTCATTAGAAAATAATTAATCATCCGACATTAATAGAATATTTATAAACAATAATAGATTGTAAGAGGTGTGAATTAGTGCTATTTTTCTAATTTAAGATTATAAAATGCCGTATTATGGTAAATTCGTTCAATTTTGTTATTATAAACGTAATTATTGGAATAATTCAAAAAAATGTTTTTTAATGTTTTACTAAAATCCAATTCATGTATATAAAAATAATTGGAAATCGAATAAATATGCCTAGCTCTTCGTTGAAAAAAAATCAAATAAATATACCCAGTTCATCGTTTGCAAAAGTGGGTCAAAATGAGTCTGACATTGGTTTGACAGGTATCAACATTAAGGAGTATTAATTCATGGCGATGCTCTAGTGTATGTCGCCCAAAATTTTAAATTAATTTAAAATTAAATTAATATATTTAAATGAAATATAAGTAAATACGTTTATTAAAAATTTATTCATTGTCTTGAAAGTCACAATCGAAAATCAAGAAAATTAATCTTTTGTTCAACATTCATTCCTCGCCTTTTCCTCATGTCAACCTTAATATTTCCCCACCATCCTTCCATTTTATTGGTATGGACACCGGTTACTGGATCTTTGAACCAGAGTTTATGATTAACAGATAAGTGGATATAATTTTGATTTCTTAAATGTTCCAGGTTATAAGTTTCTGTCCAATACGCGGGCCACCTGTCGCTGTAAATAATACTGCCCGGTTTAATAAACTTCTCAATCAAAGCAGTTAGATTTTCTCGGTTTCTCTCAAGAACAATTTGTCCAAACCATTTTTTTTGCCACGTTCGGTTCCTCCAAATAACCATATTTCGGGATATCTTCTTCCGCGATAATATTTCCATTTCTTTGAAATCAAAGTTTCATCAATTTCAACTATCACACCTTCTCCCCCGATCATTCTTTCATCATCCGACATTCCGAGTAAAGATTCCGAGCACACCTCACATAGGAAATTATTCCAATCAGAAATTGTTTGGTTAGCCATACCAATCATCGACTGTATCCTGTTCGTGGGAATGTCTTGCAGCCAAAAATACGTAAATAACACCAGTTTTTTAAGGGGCATTCTGCTTTTTTCGAAAAAACTTCCTTTTCGAATAGAAACCTGACCACATTTCCTCGGGCATTGAAATACAAAACCGTCACTTGTTTGTGCCCTTTTAATTAAGGACATGTTGCGTCCACAGTGACAAATTTTTGTTGAAGAAATCAGGTGATGCGTTTGTAGATATCGAATTAAAAGCTCATTGTCATTTATAATTGTGAATAACTCAAAAATATCAGTAACTTTCATGGTGGGTATGTTAAAAGTGTATACATATCAATTTATTTATTGAGTTATTGAGTTAAAATAATTTAAAATTTTGGGCGACATACACTAGAGCGTCGCCTAATTCATTTCTATATTAACGATAGAAGAGTGATAGTGATTGTCATTATTGAAAGCCAATCCATCTCTTTTAGAAGTGACCCCTTTTATTTGTTGCGAATTCATGCATGCTTAAAAATACAATGCATGCTCATACGTAACTCTAACTCCGTAGGCAACTACCTGTATCGCCCATGCCAGGGGCCGGCCTTGTTGGACTTTCGTCACAAAATCATGCCACTGCGACGGCAAAAGTTTAGGAGAAGCTCTTTTAAGAAAATATTTTAAATCGATTTAATTAATATATTATTAAAATATATAGATAAATATTTATCAGCTAATAATTATGGATAAATTTAAAGAATTATATGTTTAGTAAATAGTACTAACTTCATAATTAATTTTAGTAATTTAATGTTGAAAAAATAACAAAAATAACAAAAATAACAAAATAACAAAAATACAAAATTCAAATTGTTATGAACGTGCTAATTTTGTAACATTTTTATAAAGTTAATAAATCAGAATGGTATTTTTGATATTAACCCTTTCGCTGCTCCGCACGTATATTATATTTTAAATCCTTGAATCATAGATAAAATATCATTATGATAAGTGAATAAATAAATCACTACGTCATTCAGTTCGAGAAATGATGAATTTATATTTTGACTTTCAAATTGAATATATATATATATATATATATAATTCTGTTTGTGATTCCTCAAAAATGAATAAATGGATTGAAAGTCCGAAAATCTCCATTTATGTAGATGGAAGTGTGTATTGCATACACTGGCATATTTGCATGCACACGTTGGATAAAAGTGTCTACTGTTTTAGATGGCTGGGCGCTCGGTTTCTCTCCTGGTTGGTGTGCATTTTGATTGCTGTCCACAATGCAATCAGTTCCAATATCATTGAAAACCTACAATAAATTCAATTATATAAATTGAATTATGTCAAAAATTGAAATTGAAAGGGACATCTCCCGTTGGAAGATCTATACCTGCGTGAGATTTGTAGTTGTATTGAAAAGTGCAGACCAAAAAGGGTTGTATTAAGTGTGGTTGAAATAATAAAAATTGTAACTAAAGTGTAACTGTATCAGTCTTAAATAAAGATTTTGTGTTGGGTCGTTTATTTATTTTGAAAAGAACACAAGGTCAGACAGTACGACTTGCACAAAATACCCAACAAAAGTATTACAATGATACTTACATCACAAACACCTATTGTTTGACATGTATATTATAAAGTTAAAAAAAATTTGAACCTTGGACTCTACGAGGGTATGACCTTCGAATTCACCATCAAAAGTCCTTTTGAATGATATAAATATTATAAGATTTAAAAAACATTTAAGTTTGAACACCCTGAAGGTATATTGACCCACCATAAATCTTCGAGGGTATGAACATCATACTTGCATCTCAAATACCTGTCGAATGAGATTTATATTAATAGGTTTGAAAAAATTCGAAGGTTTTTGATCCTTTGAAGGTTCAGGACCCTCCATAAACCTTTGAAAGTATCACTATGATACTTACATCACAAATACTTTTTGTTTGATATGTATATTATAAAGTTTTAAAAATTTTGAACCTTGGACTCTTCGAGGGAATGACCTTCGTACTTGCATCTCAAATACCTGTCGAATGAGATATATATCATAAGTTTTGAAAAAACTCGAATGTCTTTGACCCTTTGAAGATTTTTGACAGACCATAAACCTTCGAGGGTATGACCATCATATTTGCATCTCAAATACCTGTCGAATGAAATATATATTATAAGGTTTGAAAAAATTCGAGGTTTTTGACCCTTTGAAGGTTAAGGACACACCATACACCTTCGAGGCTATGACCAATAAACTCATCTATCAATTACCTTTTGTTTGATATATATTTTAAAAGGTTTTAAAGATTTTGGACATCTTGAAGGTTTTTATAGATTTGAAGGTTCAGGACCCATTATAAATCTTTGAAAGTATGACCATAATACTTTCGTCACAAAAACCTTTTCATTGATATGTATATTGAAAGTTTTTAAAAATTTTGAAAATTGAACCCTACGAGGGTATGATCTTGGAATTCACCATCAAAAGTCCTTTTGAATGATATAAATATTATAAGATTTGAAAAACATTTAGGTTTCAACACCATTTGAAGGTTTTTGACCCACCATAAAACTTCTAGGGTATGACCATCATACTTGCATCTCAAATACATGTCGAATGATATATATATATTAAGGTTTGAAAAAATTGTAAGGTTTTTGACCCTTTGAAGGTTAAGGACACACCATACACCTTCGAGGCTATGACCAATAAACTCATCTATCAATTACCGTTTTGTTTGATATATATTTTAAAAGGTTTTAAAGATTTGGACATCTTGAAGGTTTTTATAGATTTGAAGGTTCAGGACTCATCGTAAATCTTTGAAATTATGACCATGATACTTTCGTCACAAAAACCTTTTCTTTGATATGTATATTGAAGGTTTAAAAAATTTTGAACCTTGGACCCTTCGAGGGTATGATCTTCGAATTCACCATCAAAAGTCCTTTAGAATTATATATATTATAAGATTTAAAAATTTTTTAATTTTGAACACCCTTTGAAGGTTATTGACCCACCATAAACCTTCGAGGGTATGACCATCATACTTGCATCTCAAATACCTGTCGAATGAGATATATATTAAAAGGTTTGAAAAAATTCGAAGGTTTTTGACCCTTTGAAGGTTAAGGACACACCATACACCTTCGAGGCTATGACCATCAAACTCATCTATCAATTACCTTTTGTTTGATATACATTTAAAAAGGTTTAAAAGATTTTGGACCCTTAAAGTTTTTTATAGGTTCGAAGGTTCAATACCCTCCATAAACCTTTGAAAATATCACAATGGTACTCATCACAAATACTTTTTGTTTGATATGTTATTATAAAGTTTTAAAAATTTTTAACCTTGGACCCTTCGAGGGTAGATTTGAAGGTTCAGGACCCTTCATAAACATTTGAAAGTATGACCATGATACTTACATCTTTTCACAACCTAATCAATATATAATTGAATCTGTAGTCGATAACTGCCAGTGATAAATATATTTAATAAAATAATTTATAAAGAAAACTCGACATTTCAGAAATATTCACACTTCATCATTACATAAATCAGGCAACACTCATTGACTTTTAACATCGCCGAATAAAAACGCGAAATATACAGTAATACGGTAGTAGTACTGGGTGTTTCAATCGCTAACATTAAAGGCAAATGCCGCACTAATTCATAGAAGAAGGAAGGGGCTGAGGTAGACATACAGTCAGACTGGAAAATGATAAATTGTCAAATGATAATTAATAGCTGCGAATGCCCATAAAATGAATTTTAAAATGCATTAAATTCATAAATGTTCTAAGCCAAAACAACAGACAATTCATTCGAATTATTAAAGTCTATTTTTTGTTTGTAACATTCATGCCGCAGAAATAATTTGGATAACTTTACTTAGTGTTTTGGAATGATTTATGAATATAATTTATTTTCATTAACAGGTAACTTGTGTTTTGGAATGATTTATAAATATAATTTATTTTCATTACAGGTAACTTTTATCTTTGATTTGAAATTTTTCTTATAAATTATGATTTTTATGCAAACTTGTCAACATATTTTAAGCATTGTAAAGTTTTGAATTGTATTTTTTAAATTAATTTTAGATATATAAATCGTAATTATGTTGAATTGGATTTGTTTTTATATAAATAAATCTGTATCAATGCTAGCATTATTAATTTTAATGACTATTCATTGCAAAATATGCATATCTGGACGGGGATTAGTTTACACAATGTAAGTATTTTTTGAATTTATATTAAGTTAAATATAATTTAATATAATAATAATAATAATAATAATAATAATAATAATAATAATAATAATAATAATAATAATAATAATAATAATAATAATAATAATAATAATAATAATAATAATAATAATAATAATAATAATAATAATAATAATAATAATAATAAAGTATAAAATGATGATTGCTTGGTAGCAGCATTTATTATTTAAAACAATAAAATGATAATTTAAGCCTTTTGCTGCAAATAATGTATTTAATGAAAGAATTTTCGACAAGGACTATCGTATAGTCGAAAATTCTTTCATTAAATACATTATTTGCAGCAAAAGGCTTAAATTATCATTTTATTGTTTTAAATAATAATAATAATAATAATAATAATAATAATAATAATAATAATAATAATAATAATAATAATAATAATAATAATAATAATATAATAATAATAATAATAATAATAATAATAATAAAAATAATAATGAAAAGTTTAATATAAATATTTAAATTTTACTAAACAAATTATATATTAAAAATTGGTATAAATATGCGTATTGTCAAATAATATATATTTTATAATTTGTATTTGTTGAATTTGTATTTATTAATAATTATTTACGAATCAAAAAATCATATAGTATGTCCATGTAATAAATATGAGCATTTTGCATATTAAATTCATAGTAATTATTATAGCGAAAATATTTCTTAAATAATCTTTAGCCATAAAAATATAAAATTTTCATTTTGAAATATTGAAAAAGTTACTAAAAGGTTTCTTGTTGACATTGTCGCAGATTCAAATGTTATTAAAGATTCAACATATCAAACGAATCTTAAATATTATTTTTTTTATTAAAAAACACATTCAGGAATGCTTCGTTGTAGATTATTATTGAAAGTTTGTTATTAAAAGGTTTTGCTGGAACTTAAAATTCAAAAAATCACTCTTTGTTGAAAGACCATCGCATCACCTTGAAATGTCTCAAGATTTAACATTTTATTTTGTGGAATTGCCTTCTAATATGTTGTAACGAAGCAGAAACCCACTGCACTGGAAGTAATGTCTTTAACTAAACTTGCCAATAATGATAAAATTCCTTACAAAATATTGCTTTTTTCCCTTTTTCTTATGACGCGTATAGTAATTTTAAATAATTTTAAATTAAACAAATTTATCGTGACTCCGTGAATTTATAGCAGATACGATAACTTCCGCCCCAATATAAATTTTTCTTTAAAATATCCTTTTTTAACTATGCGGTATTTTATTATATTCTACGATATAATAAATGAACTAATGTAAAATAAATTGTTAAATTCTGTATTTATCTAATTAAAAATTATTTTCTATATATAAAAAATTAAAATTTAGGCAGTATCATTTAAGAGGAATTTCCAGCTGGAAATAAAATATATGTAAAATAAACTTAGGGCCGGTTCAATACTTTGAAAATAAAAAGTTTATCAAAATAAATATTAAAAAATGAAAGATTTATGTGACAAAAAAATCTACAAAATTATTCATTAAGACTAAATTTGGTTATTGGCAATAATGTAATGACATAATATTAATTTTTAATTTTAAAAAATAAATTTTATTATTTTAAAAGAACTTTTATTTTATTGACAAAGTTAAAATGTATCAAATTTAAATATAGCAGAATATTATGAAACAATGAAATAGTGTCAAAATTTAGAAAATAGAATAAAATTTATTTTATTAATAAAGTAAATAAATACTTTAAGAATAGTATTAGTGGAAGGAGATATTTTCCAAGAAATTTACACAACTTGCATAAGAGAAACACATAGAACCGTTTTTACTTGACTCTATGAACGCACAAAAATAAAACTTGTAATTACCAATAAAATCTTTTAATCTTTGGTTACCTTTAATCCATTTTCTTCTTTGATGATATTCCATCTATTTTCATTATAAAAAAAGATCAAAAATTAATTCTAAATAGCATAATTTTTTTGACCTTGCTTTATTAAATGTAATCAAAACTTGTAAATTCCACGAACATTGGAGAGAAGTTTTAAGGATCTTTTATTCATTGAAGAAACAAAACGTCAATTATTACAAGGTAAATTTGAAAACACCTTGCAAAGACTTGTTTCTGAAATCTCGTGATTTAATAAAAACCACAATCGTTCCATCAATATTCAGCTCACCAGAATTTCTTTTGTTTTGTTTTCATTCTATTTTCATTTTTAAAATTTAAATAAATTATCCAATAGAATTATAATATAAAAAAATAAGAATACATTATTATCAATTATTTAGGTAAATAAATTAAATAACACTAGATAAATCCAGTGTCAAAAATTTGTGTTAGATTGGAAACTAAATTTTTAATTTATAGTCATAATTAAATTGGTTGCTCACTAGGATCCGAAGATTAGATTTCTTGCTCGTTTGGAGTCTAAAAAACTTAAAATAAATTTAATTATACTTGACAGGCTTAAAGTTCGCCTGTCAAGCTTAGGTATCGCGGCCTTAATTTAATTGATGTTTTTCTAAATAAATTAATTAATTAATTTGCATTTTCTAAATAATTTTATCTAGGGACCCCAAATCGATTTTATATTACCATATTCAAGTTCGTCTCATCATTTTCCATGTGCGCAAAATATTAATTTTTGATATTTTCTATTTTTTTAATTAATTTTTATATTTCAATTATTATTTTCGGAATTTAGCTATATTTTTACTTACTTTTTTTATTTTGCACACAGATTTCGGTGCATTTAAACTTTATTTTATATTAATCTAGACAACCCCAACAGATATAAAACATAAAAATGCAATTAATAAAAAATATTCTAGTTGGGGTTCAATAGGAGAGGCACAAAAATGAGGGGAAAAATCAATAAAAACACCAAATTCACAATTAAAAATTAATTAACTAATGGAGAAACCGAGCTAATGGGAAACCCGAGACAATGGAAAACCCTTGCGATTTGAGAGAACCTGAATTATCAATCAAATTAGGAAAGGCAATTAAATTAACCGACGAAAATTAAATTGGAGCGAGCCGTCAAA
>CAUHTR010001377.1:0-80724 GCA_959609185.1 Schmidtea polychroa
TAATATAATTGTTGAGTGCACAACGGTAGATTAGATTGCCTTGATTATGGTATCCATAGAAGTGGATTAGAAAATACCGAACGTCATTCACGACAAACTGGACGATCTTCTGTTGCGGCTGAAAAGATGTGTGCCACCGGGTTCGAAAATAGAGGAAGCTGTTGCTTACACACAGCCCCAAGAAGGAACTACGTTCTCATTGGCAGGCTTCTGAAATATTTATTAATTAGGATTAAATATCGAAAACACCTCGCGCAATTACATTTAAAACAAGATACAATTTCAAAATATTATATTACAACAAATACGGCGTTACGAGAAGCGTCGCACAAATAACTCGATAAAAATTTTATAAATTATTAAACAACAAGTTTTTACGGCGAGACTGTTGAAAATCTTTAAAAAAACGTTATTAATTTACGTCTGTGTAATTCTCACAGAAATTATATATTCTGTTCGAAAACCGACTTCGTAAATCCACGAAATTGATGATGACCCGAATTTCGGTTTTATTGAGGAAGGATTGTGTCTGTTTGAATAGACCTAGTAACATTGGTCAAACTGTACTAGATTTATCCAAACTTAGGATGTACAGCTGCAGTATGAAGAGTTGCAAAAATATCGCGACGAATTCAACTGTGAAATTAATATTGTTGCTGGGACAACATTCCTTCCTTCTTGGAAATTAACATTGAAATTCTTTACCTGCGATGATTAGAGTCAATTATTAGACACTCTCAATTAGGACCCAAATCATCCTTTATATAGTAGGAACCTTGATTCTGTCATTGGTAAATTCAAACACGAGAATAAAGGGTTATTATAAAAAAGATTGGTTGTCTTGAGACCTTAATTTTACATTTTAATGGTGATGAGGAAAGTATGAAGGCTAAGGGATTAGTATGAAAATACTGGACTAACATATCAGTTGTATCTAGATTGTTATTTAAATGATAAAATAAACACAGTTCCTCAGTTTAGAATAACATCGAAGAATCACCAAATTTTTAGTATTAAAAATAATAAAGAGCCTTGACATGTAGAGATGATAAGCGAAATTAGGTGGATAAAAATCAAGTTTGGCCATATGGCCATTATAGGGGAGGTGACACCGATATATTTATAGATTCAACAGAAGATGTCTCGGCAGATGATCCATATGATTTCAATGATCCAGCAGATGATAATTATTTGGACATGATTATTTTAGATGATGTGGTTAAATATTTATAAAGTATTGATTTTATTGTCTTGAATATTTTTTTAGCAGTACATTTGTGATCATTTTTTACTTATATTTTTATACACTGTGTAATAATAATAATACATAAATAATAATATATAAAATAATAATATAATAATAATAATAATAATAATACTAATAATAATAATAATAATAAAATAATAATAATAATAAGAAATTAATAATAAAATAATAATAATAATAATAATCATAATAATAATAATAATAATAATAATAATAATAATAATAAGAGTTTAAATCAATTTGCATAATAACTACATTAATTTTTATCCACAAATCGACAAATAATATACAAGAAGCCAATGTTCTCGTTGATTCCTGGCATTTAGGGGAGTGATTTAATACACCCAACCGCCATTGGCTTCTATCCACGGAGTAAATTTGGATTTGATTATTTAAAAAATGAAATATTATTAAAAATATAGATTATAAAATAAATTACTTTTTGAGACCACTTGTAATAATGTTCTGAGTCCCATAAACTTTTTTAGATGCTAATTTTCATATTAGTGAATCCTACAATTATTCGGGTCCACTTCATTTCTTCGTCGGAATAAGCATTGAATATTCGGTTAAAATAAAACTTCTTTGTTTCAAGGCATTCCTTATCCATCATGTTTCTGGTAGTCAATTTGGTTGCCTTTAATAATTTGTTCAGTCTGATAGATTAAGAAACTGAGGCTTTCCGTAATGTTTTTGTTGATGATCTCTTTTTGCAAGTTGTCAATGAAATTAGTTTGACATTTTTACAGTAATTTAAAATATAATGTTTTATTTGTACTACAGAATTGTGTGCATATTATTCTGATTGGTGATAGACTATATGAGTTTTGCTACAATATTTCTATTGATACCCTTGTAAGCTGTTGAGTGGAGCAGACCCTTGCGAGCAGTACCCAATAAGGGGACAGAATATGGTTGTCGGATAAACTCAGAGAATCACCGTGCGCGTAATAGTAGTCTATGGTTTATATCGATGGTACAATAATTTGGGAATTCAAAATTAAAAGAGAAGCTGTAAATCCTCAGATTGACCTTACTGCGACCTTATTATGACTCTACAGCGACCTTACGATGACCTTGATTTGACCTTAAAACTTGGCCTTACTGTGACCTTAAAATTTGACCTTAAAAACCCTCCCCTGATGTATGACGTCATATGACTTTGTTACGTCATCGATTACGTTATATGTATTTGTTCCCGGGTCCACATGTTACCCTACTCTCGGTGACATTACAATGCTTATTACAACACTCGGTGATGAATACCACCTGCGTATAGCACCGGATTAAAAGATCACAAATTACTAATTGGTTTATCAACTGTGACTTTGACCTGGTTGTTTTCTTTGACCTTCTTCACAATTCTTTTTCACAATCGTTTCTCCAACAACATTTCGTCCGATGTTTTCTAATTTTCTCCAATAATTTTATATCTCAAATTGTCTCAACTTTTGTTCCCACTTTTCCAAATTTTGTTCTTATTTCATGTCCACCAGTTTTCCTTTATATAGTTATTTTATTTGTGGCACTGGCGACAGATTCTGTTTACCATTTTCCTTTTCCACTACGTCAGCCTTATCTCTGACAGATATCAAGATATTTTTCCATTTTCCTTTTTTTGTTAAGCCGCCTTCTCCCGACAAAAAGCTGTCAGGATACGGCTTTTTCCCTTATTTCGTTTTTCTGGAATTTGAAATTCCACCTTCATTTGTACTTCTTAATTAACAATGACCTTTGTTTTAATTTCCTGTTTGTTTCCTTTTATTTGATTTATTTTTCTCATTTTTAATTTCTTTTTACTTCCGTTTTCTTTTCTGAGTTCCCATAGATCGTCCCGTTTGTCATGACGATCTCCCCCCCCCCCCCCTAAGGTAATTTATTTGTTTATTATGTTATTTTCATTTAGGTATCCTCAACATTATTAATTTATTTTCATAATTATATATTTATTTGTACATATATCTATATATTTGAGTAGCTTCCCATAGGGTTCGCAAATCGAATTTTTTATACTATTGTTCTAGAATTCTATTAAATTAGTATTATTATAATATTACTATTAAAATAATGATATTAAATGTTTAAAATAAATGTGATTTTTCGAATTAATTAAAAGAAATAAGAAAGATTAATTTTTTGAAATTAATATTTATTAATTATTGATCAAATGGTTTTATTATTGATACAACTGTTTTATCTTTCTGAACTTATGCACAGGACTTTTACGTACAAATTATTTCCGGCCAACGCTAGACTGATAGATAGAATGGGGGCTATCGAAACTGGAAACGCCACAGCAATTTATGCCGTTGAATTTGCCAACTTTAAATGGAAAATAAAGATCTATTATTATCAATATTTTCGAAACGAGAAACCCTTGAAGGTTGCTGTCAATGGTAAACGTTTGAATGTGTTGATCAATTCGTATGGATTTATCACCACAGAGTTCCAATGAATCAATGTTGGGATATTTCCACATGAATGAGAAAATATGAAATTACCGGATTGGTTGAATCACATAATAAGCGCTACCAATTAATTAACATTGCACATCAGATTGTGATTATTTATTCGGAAATTAAAGAAAGGGTTGAAGTAAATACCAACGAATTTATGGTACAATCAAAAACATTAAAACAAAAATCTTTTAATAAACGATGTTATGTCAAAGTCATAATAGGGCCCTACCTCTACGCAAACCTTAGTAAATACATGAAATTAGGTACCGAAAGACAAAAATTACTAAGAATCAAATTATTGATACAAAATGTATTTGTTCATCTCAACTCAATATTTACCAAATTGCCGTGGCTTTTGCGAACCAAATTCTTGGTTGATCATTTAATAATTATGACTCCTAAGATGTGCATGACTCCATATAAAGGTCCCATGTATGAGGCATCTATGGCAGCTATAGTAATTTGAGTATAACAGCTGCCGATTTACTTGCATCCTTCGAATCAATTATTTCAGATAACCGTTACTGCATGGTATCCTCCTTGGTACATCACGATCAATTAAGCCAATATCTTGGATATGGACACGTCGGTACTATGTGTCAATTAAATAGAAACTTGAGAAACCTGTTTCTCAATTTGTTATCAAAAAACCTGTTAACGAGTTCTTATTCGATCAGTTTAATACTAGCTCATGAAATAGGTCACCTTCTTGATGCCAAAGATGACGAGGCAACGACCTGTCAAAACCAATGGAAGTTTTAACTATATTATGCATGGGAGCTATGAAAAGACGATTCCCAAATTCAGTATTTGTTCTATTTCTGATATGTTCAAATATGTGAATTCTTCCTCAGGTGGTTACTGTTTCTTTAATATTTGGCGCGATAGATTTTGTGGTAATGGAATATTAGAGGGTTCCGAAGAATGTGATTGCGGAAAGAAACAAATTGATTGCCCTTGCTGTACCCGGAATGATTGTCTCTTATTACAGAATTCTCAATGTAGTCCTTTCGGTCGTTACTCGATGTGTTGTGATATAACCACATGCAAATGGAAACCAAGATCCCAAAATGTCATTTGCTCACTCAATACGGAGTGTGTTCCGCTGAGTTTTTGTACAATTCAAGGATGTATTCCTGACAGTGGAGTACCATATAAGATATTATGCGCAAGGAATACCAAAATCTGTAAAGCAAATACTTGTAAGAATTCCATTTGTTCACTATGGAATTTGGATGAATATCCTTCTCATTTGGTATCAAATACATCGTGTCTGTTGCATTGTATTAACCTTCAATCTGGTCGCATTTTGCCGTTGTCGTCACTGCCTCAGATTCCGAAATTGAAAGATGTTGATGTCTCAAATATATCATACATTATCGGTAGCAAATGTATGAAAGCAAATGAATTTTGTGACTCATTTGGTAAATGTGTTCAGTTGGAAGGCAAATTGAAGTTAGTTGATATTTCTTTAATGATGAATCCATCCTTCTACCAACCTTTGGCTGTAGTTTGTCGACACTATTTTATAGTAATTGTCTTTTTATTGCTTTTATTTGTTTTCTTTACAATGTGCATTTTCGAAGGTTCATATTTGGTGGCTAACAAGAATATTTACCGGACTTTGTTCAATAATCTATCCAATGACAAACATATAATGAGTGGATTGAATTATGAATATTTTTAATTTATATCTGAAAACGGCACCATCAGAAAGGTATTTCTAAACATAGAGAGTGAAATGATGAGTAATGAATATGGCCATTTGAAGGATATTAGAAACGTATTTCAATTATTTGATACGAAAACAAAACTCTTTCCCGATTAATGGGAGATTAATGGAGATGGAATGCAATGAAATTTTAAATAGATTAAAATATCTTCAGGCTGACCTCTGAACCCTGTCATAGTACAAAAGATTATTAGGAGTTCGATTAGAATTTGTTGTGATAATTCAAAACCCTTTGTCGCAGTATATTTGATTTTCACATATTGATTGCTACTAACTCTAATTGTGTTCTTGAAATTATTTTGACCAATCAAATGATGTCATCGAGATTTATTGATATTATAATATTATTTGCAAATCGCATATATTTTACTATTATTAGTAGTGTGTATCTATCCCTAACGACCACAAGCCTCCCACTGTTTTCATGTTTTATACCTATTTTTCCCCCATAAACGTAAAAAAAACACTTAAAACCTTAAAAACCTATATCTTTTAATTTCTTTATTCCGAAGACATTTTGCTTTCAAAATAAAAACTTAAAAAACAACAAAAATATTAAAAAAACAACACAAAATGTTAATAAAACAGGGAAAAAAAATACTGATAAAACTATGAAAAACGCTTGTCGGCTTGCGGTCGTTAGGGATAGATACACACTACTTGCAGGTCGCCAGTTTATCAAGTCGCCAGTTTATCAAGTCGCCAGTTTATCAAGTCGATAGTTTGTCAAGTCGATGATGCAATCGCTGCGGTCTTGGCAAGTCGACAGCTTGGTAAGTCGACAGCTTGGCAGGTCGATAGCTTGGCAAGCTGCTAGAATATAAATATAAAAAAAATAAAAAAAAAATAAAAATAAAAAAAAAAAAAATAAAAATAAAAAAAATAAAATAAAAATAAAAATAAATATATAAAAATTTAAAATTTAAAAACAACGTATCCAGTAAAAAAAATTTTTCTAAAAATGAATTGTAATATTTGCAATAAAGTTTTTAAAAATAAAACAGGATTAATTTCTCACTATAAATCGAAAGCTCACTTACTAAAAGAAAATAATCTTAATGACACAAATTCAAAAGTTTGTACTAAATGTAAAGGAAGATTTCTACAATCTGGATATAATAAACATTTTGAAAATTGTATCGGGAAAAATAGAGAAATATTTACATGTCCTCATTGTAACTTTTCAACAAAACTAAATTTCTATTATTTAAGACATTTAAAAGAATGTAAAAATAAAAAACAAAATTCTGACGTTGAAGAATGTCATTCAGAAGGAGAACCTGATCATGTTGAAAGAGAAAAATACAACTGGGATGGTTTTAATCATATAGATGAATTTCAATTAAAAATTAATGGACCTGCAACCCCTGGAGAATATATAAGGAGAAATAAAAAAAATATTAAAAATTCTTTCACTGAAGCTTTAAAAAATTATAAACCAACAAGGTATAATGTTATAAAATATAAAATTACAATCAAAGCAAAATATTGGAGAGGACCAGAAGAAAAGACAACTCCTTTAGATGTTGAAATTGGAATACCTTTTAAATATTTATTTTCAACTAGAGGATTTAATAAAAGCATCAAAGAAATAATTCAAGCAGTAGAAGCAAAACAAGAAGAGGTTGAAAATGAATTAGGAGATTCAAACTTAGTATTCAACTCTTTCCAAACTTTAGTGATTGATTATTGGAGAGGATTACCACCTAATCCTAAATCTTATATTCAAACACCCTTTAGATCTAGGGTTGTTATAATGTACAGAATAAGGATAACAAATGTTTCATGTGGTCAATACTTGCATATTTACATCCTCAAGCTGAAAACCCTCAAAGAGTTTCAAAATACAAACAATATGAAAATGAATTAATATTTCCCAAGGGATTCACACACCCAATGAAACTAGAAGACATTCCAGAATTTGAAAAACTAAATAATCTTAAACTTAATATTTATGAACATGTTAAAGGATGGGGACATGGAAGGAAAGATATTATTCCAATTTATATTTCTGATAGTGATAGCACGAGGGAGATATATCTTTTAATCTTGGAAGAAGGAAATAATCAACATTATGTTTTAATAAAAGACTTTCAAGCTTTTACATCACCAGAGAATCCAACTAGTGGAGGAGGAACATGTAAAAGATGTCTTCATTATTCAACAAATAAAAACTCTATGATTAAACATGCAAGATTTTGTGAAAAAGATGATCCAGCTTTAATTAGAATGCCTACAGATCCCAGGATGTATTTTAAAAACTTTTCAAATTTATTACAAACATTAGGAGTTGTCTATGGAGACTTTGAATCTATAAATCGTAAACAAGATATAATTATGCAATATTTAAAAATAATAGAAAAATATAAACTCATGGATGAATGGAAAGCCTCTAAACAGAAGATGAAACCACAGAGGATGAAAGCCTTTCTAAGAAAAAGAAATAAACCTAATAGTGTTAAAAAAACTAAACAATTACCATCTGCTTATAAATTATTATTTAAAAGTAATTATCCTGAACTCATAGAATCTAGAGAATATGCATTTCAAGGAACTTCAGAAGATGTTTTAAATCATTTTACTAAAAGTATAAATGATCTAGAACATGAAATATTTAAAATATTAAAAACAAAGTATCCTCAAAAAATTTCTAATCAACAACAACAAGAATATGAAAATACTTCCAACTGTTGGATGTGTAAACAAGACATTCTTCCTGATGATAAAGTTATAGATCACGATCATTTAAAAAAGGAAAATAATTATCGAGGAGCAGCCCATAGAAATTGTAATCTTAATTGTCATACTCCTAAATTTGTACCAGTTATATTTCATAATCTTTTTGGTTATGACATACATCTATTTATTAAACATTTAGCAGAAAATGCTAAAAACTCTTTCAAAGTTATAGGACTTACAAAGGAAAAATATAAATCAGTTGAATATGGAAAATTAAAATTTATAGACTCGTTAAACTTTCTCCAAATGTCTCTAGATGGAATAGCTAAAACAATGAAAGCAGAAAATTTTAAAATCACTCGAGAATTCTTGGAAAAAAATAATATCCCCCCAGAAGAATATCCTACATGCTTAGCAAAAGGAATATATCCCTATGACTATGTTGATTCATTTGAAAAATATAATGAAACAAAATTACCAGAGAAAGAAGATTTCTATTCCCAACTTCAAAAATCTCATATTACAAATCAAGAATATTCTCGAGCAAATAAAATGTGGGATCTTTTCAACTGTAAACTTTAGGAGAATATACAAGTATGTACTTATCCCTAGATGTTTATATTCTAGCAGATTGCTTTGAAGAATTTACAAAGTCTTTTGTTCTTAAACCTTATAATTATATAACAGCTCCTTCTTTAGCTTGGGATACTATGTTATATACCATTTGGACTTCAGATCTTCCAGAATCTGATAAAATTATAGATCTTTTAACCGACCAAGATATGTTTAATCAAATTAAAACAAACATTAGAGGAGGAGTATCTTCAGTAATGGGGAATAGAGAAATAAAAGCTAGAAATGCAATAACTACTAGCCGAAGAATCTCTAAACACCCTGATCCATATATAAAACTTAACAATGAGGAACTAAAAGAAGTATTAGAAGGAATGAAAAATCCTCTATTTATACTTTATATAGATGCAACAGCTTTATATTCAGGAATTATGACTCAATATTTACCAATGAGTGACTTTCAAGAAATATACTCCTCTGAAGGACTTCCAGAAATAGAATGCCCTCCAGAAGAATATTTAAAGACTCTTATGAATGAAATACTTTCAACTCCTAAAGATTCTCCAATAGGATACTTTGTAGAATGTGACCTCGACTACCCAGATGATATAAAATCAGGAACAAGACATTTCCCTTTAGCTCCTATAAGAAGAAAGATTGATATCAACGAACTTTCACTCTGGCAAATCTCACAAGATAACCTCCAACAATGAAACTTCTTTGTGATCAAACAGATCGAACTTATTATCTTTGTCACTATAGACTCCTCCAGTTTTATCTTTCACAAGGAATGATATTAAAAAAGTTCATAGTGTCATAAGATTTAAACAAGCAGCATTCATGAAGACTTTCATCGAGGAGAACATTCGTTGTCGAAACATTGCAAAAGAGAAGGTAACCTTTTAAAAGACAATAATTATAAACTTTTAAACAATTCAGTCTTTGGGAAGACAATGGAGAATGTTGATAAATATACTCATATTGAACTCCTAACAAATACCCGAAAGATATAGCCCGTTATAATCGTATGCTAGGAAAGCCTACATTTAAAAACGCACAAGTATTTTTCTGAAAGTCTTACTGCAGTAGAACTAAAGAATTATGAGAAAACATATAATAAACCAATATTTATTGGCTTTGCAATTTTAGAACTTTCAAAATTACAAATGTATGAAACATATTATAACATCTTACAACCTATATATGGATCGAATATAGCAATGCATGCAATGGATACAGATTCAATGTTTTTAACAATAAGAACTCACGATTTACAAAGTGATATCTCTGAAAATCCTATACTTTCAAATTTAATAAATTCATCTGGAGAATTATTTTCGTTTAAAGATGAAAAACCTTTTACTCCTATAGAAAATGGAATATTTATTCGTGCTAAACAATATTCATATGAAACATTTACAAATCCTAAATTTGAAGAACATACATTTATATTTAAAACCCCAGAAACAGAAGAAAGCATTACACATAGATATCCTATATTCCCTAAAGGACCTGACGGACAGGGAGAAAAACCTGTAAAGGATAACAGATGTAAAGGAATTCAGAGATGTGTAGCAAAGAATCTTTCTCATCAAGATTATATAGATACATTGAATCCAAATCATAAAGATAAAATTGATGAAGTACATCAACTTAAAAGTGAAAAGCATGATATTTACTTGATAGAATCCCAAAAAGTATCATTATCAAATTATGATGACAAAAGATTCATACTAAGTGATTTAAAGACAACTCTTCCTATAGGAAATAATTTAATACCGATAATAAAAAATCTTGATAGATTGAATCAGTTATATGGTACAAAGATTACTGATCTTGATATTTATAATGTTGAAATCATTTATCCTGAGAGAATTGAGAAACCTTTATATTCTCAAGTTTTTAATCCTATATGTTTAGAACTTAAATATTTTAATACTGATCCTGAATATATAAAAGGTCTAAGTGATAAAGAATTTAAAGATCATAAGGAGGTTCTAAAAACTAATTTCGAAAAGTTAACATCAGATTCTATCAAATGATTTTTTTCTTTTAAAAATGTCAACAATTAATTTAAGAGTGACAACATCAACCTTTTGAAGGGCAATAAATTTTTTTATGTATGATTCTTTAGCCACTTCTCTCGTTTAATTTTTTTAGAATATTCATTAGTTATAACATTAGCACTTTTTAATCTATTAATATTATTTTTAATATCTTGTATTATTTGATTTGATTTCATTATTTCATCATCAGTTAAGATTCTATCTTCCAAAGCTTTTAATTGAAATAAAAATAATTTAGAGATTCCTAATTCTATTGATAAACAAACTTCACGATATAAGCTTTTCTTTTTAGAAGTATAAGATAATGAAACTATTTCAGTCAAGAAACCATCAGCTACAGAAATACTTCCAAGTATTACAGGTGCTATTGTTAAAACTGGTAAAGTTATGGGTAAAATAACTGTTAATATTGCAGATGTAAATCCTAAAGAATAACCTATAATTTTTAAAACTGTATTCCCTTTATTCCATCTATTTTTAACCTTTTTATAATGCTTTAATAAATCTTGTAAATGTAAGGTTTCTGATTTAAATTCTTTTACTCTCATAATTTGAAGTTCTGTGGGAGCCGAGGCCTTGGAACCTTTGTGACCTTCGGAATAATATCCTGATGATCTCAATTCTGGGTAAATTTTTTCTTCTCTTACTTCTTCCATCTTTGGACTTTGTCCATTTTAATAATTAAAAAAATAAGACTTTATTCTTCTGAGCACCATCTGGTACCAATACTCGGATATCAAAAGAAACTCTTGTTGAGAGGATATCTTTATACAATTCTCTCAATGCTTTACGAACTTCATCAACATCAACCTTTTTTTCATAAAATATTAAATCTATATATTGTACAAGTGTGCTTTTAAAAATAATATTCTTACTTTTAACTTTATGTAGTCCATGTGAATGAGTATTAACATACCAATCTCCGTGTGGTAAATCATAACTAGTCATTATAACATCACCCTTTTCAAGCTTACTATTATAATCACATTTCACAAACCATTTCATTCTTTCATTATCATCATCAAACAAAAAGAAATAAGGATCAATAATCTTTACAACCATAAAAACACCCCATTCTTTACTGTTTGTTGTTATTAAACTTGGTTCTATAAAATGTTTATATGTATGGGGTAATAATGTTTTATTCTGTTCTAATTCAGCAGCTCTTTTTCTAATACTATGTGTGGTGTTAATGTGTGTTCCATGAGACTCTAAATTTGAAATTCTTTTATTAAATGATGTAATCATCTCATTTATTATATTATATATTGTATTAAATTTAGTATTCATAATTTGTTTATCTTTAGAATTTAATATGCTAGTATTTAACTTTACAACTTGTTCAGTTAACAGACTTTGTAACTTGTCAAATTTATCATTAAATCGTTGTTCAATATTATTAAGCTTTGATTCCATTGAATCCATTTTTGTTGTTAATGAACTTTCAATTCTTGTTGTTGTTAAATCAGTATAATTTTTAACACCATCAACATATTTCTTATTAAATGCATCAGCTTCATCAGTTGGAAAAGATAATTCTTTTATCTTGTGTCCATTTAAAATTAAATCACCCTTCATTGAATCACCTCTTTCATTAATATATTTATTTTCTGTTAAAGTTAATATTTCTTCTGTATTAAACCCTGTTTTTATTGTTCCACCACCTCTATTACATGGAATATAAGAACTCATTTATTAATAATTTAAAATGACATGTGGAACTTCGTATTCAAACCTGTTTCAAATGTAAATACATTGAAATCTCTTCTCCATTAAAATCAATCAATTCTCCTTCTTGATTAAGAATTTTAAAATTAATATCCATTATATATTTTCTACATAAAGGTAAATAATTTGGAGGATTCATTCTTTCAACTATTTTATATCCCATAGGAACTGTGTTTGAGGGAAAGAAATATAAAACATTTGTTTGTTTACCATTATTATAAGAACCAGTTATACAATCGCAATGAATATTTATTGTGTTTGTATTTATTATTTTTATAATATTTTCTGATGTTATATTCTCAACTTTAGGTATGTTATAATGACTCTGTGTAAATCCTAAAATTGTTCTAAAGAAACTATTATTTTGAAACCTAATTCCTATATTCTTTAAAGTCATTATACATTTTGAAGTTGGTAAATCTATTTTAATTTCAATAGCTCCATTTGTTTTTTTAGAAAGTATATTATTTAAATCTTTTATCTCATAAGCCCCGGGTTCTATTATTATTATAATGTTATCCTCGAATTTTGGGGGGCTTACATAACTAAATGTGTTATTATCTTTAGTTATATTAAAAATAGTATTATAAGCACAAAACCATAATAGTCCTAATTCATAATTTAAATTTTGATCTAATTTAATTGAATCTTGAAAGTTTATAGTAAAGTCTGATTCTTTTGAATTTATAGATAAAGTTCTTGAATATTTATCTGACATTATGTTTACCATTTTTTTTAAATTATCTTCCGGAAGGTTGCGAAGCTCCATTTTCATAGTATAGATTTTAAATCATTATAAATTTCTTGGATTAAGGAAGTGAAACCTTCTCCTTTGGATTTATTCAATCTATACAAAACATATAAGCTTAAAATACCACATATTTTAGTATTATTAGGTTGAACTTGTAAAGAATTAAAAGTGTAGTCCGAGAGATAGTCTTCAACTTCTTTAGTGGGTTTAATCCCAAAAGAATCAAAGTATATAGATTTATTATATATACAAACCCAATGAGATCCTTTTTCATTTGAATTTTGATAATTTTAATGATATTCTTTGGAGTGTCTTCTTTCAGACTCGACAATTCATCATTCATTAATATTTTTATTTTTAAATTTAAATAATCTGCATAATCTTTTAAATCAAAATTTGTTTTTGTATTTATTCCAAATGTTTTTAAAAAATCTAATATTGAAGGAGTCATTTTATATTTTATAACTTCGTATTTATAACTTCGTATACTTATTAAATTTATCTTTTGAAATTATTCCTTGTTTTAATAATTCTTTAGAAATCTTTAAAATATCAGAATCTAAATTATTATGTCCTGCTTTTTTAGCTGCTAATAGTTTTCTTAATTCAATAAAAAGATTGATTGGGTTTATCTCCTTACCCTTTCCCTGGCCCTGACCCTGGCCCTCTCCTTCTGTGACAATATAACCCCTTTCATTTTTATTTAAATATTTCTTTAAATCTTGAATATGTTTTGCTTTAGCACTACCATGTACTAATTCTATTAAATTTAAATATTTTTTAATTTCTAGAAGATCAACATTCTCTGAGGGATATCCACAAACTAATCCATAAAAATCATCTGTAAATTCAAAATCTAGGTGTTTAGTATTATAAACATTTTGTGAATGAATACGTGATTTATTTTCTGAATTTAAATATAACAGAAAGTCATGTTTATTAATTGTTATTATTTGATATCCTTCAACATTAATATTAAATGTAGGTTTAATTGTTTTACTTAAACTCACATTAATTTTAGGATCAAGTATAAGAGGTTTTATATTTAAATCTTCCAACCATGGTAATTCTTTTAAATCTTGTTTATCTTCCAACTCTTTAAATTTTAAAACTTCTAACTCTTTTATGGCTTTAATTGTTGGCCCCTGTTGTTGTTGGATTACCTCATTTAATATTATAGATTCAGCATGTTGAGTTGTATCTTTTTTATTATATTTATCTTGTTCTGATTGTAATTTTTTTAAAAGTGCTAATCTTTCTTCATATGCCATTTTAATGGTATTAAAAATGGTATCATTTTGGTAAAGGATCCGTTGGAAAGGGTTTCAAGTATAAACCTTTACCATTTTTAATTTTACAAAGACATCCATTTTTTAAAGATTTACATATTTTTTTTAAATCATCTTTATCTTTTGAAGATAAAGATTCAGATGTAGAAATTTGATTTTTTAAAAAATCATTTAAACCACGACCTTTATAAGGATCAAGATAAAGACCTTTCCCTCCCTTCATTTTCTCGATTTCAGTTTGTAGTTTTTCTTTTTCTAGGTCTGTCTTTTGAGATTCTTTAGCTTTTTGAACTGTAGTTGCAATTCCTCCAGCTATTCCAGCAGCACCTGATAGTCCGGCAATGATTGCAGGTATTAAAGCCGCCAGAGGAAGAATCCCTCCTTCCTTTAGTTTTTCTTTAACTTGTTCTTTTACATGTTTTCCAATAAAATATTTTTTACCAGAGATTACTACTGATTTATTTTTATTTGAATTTATTAATTCTTGCAAAGATTCCTCTGTAGGGTTTTGTGTTGTCATTTTATAATAAATAAAAATGGATACTTGGAAACCAATTTTAAATAGACATAAATCTAAATTTAATAATAAAGTATTTCCTGATAATTTTAGATGCTTAATTATTGGATCTTCTGGATGTGGAAAGAATGTTCTTCTTATGAGAATGTTATTAGAAGATGGTTTTTTGGATTATAATAATTTAATCTTTTATTCTACAACCATTAACCAACCGGAATTACAACTTTTGAAATGTGGATTTGAAAATAAATTAACTAAAAAATCTATAATTGATATTTTTAAAAATCAACATACATATCCCGAAGAGGTTTTTCATCCTTGTGATATGGTTGATTGGTACAAGGAAAAGATTTTAGAATCAGATATTAGTAATAAAAATGATTATATAGGGATGGAATCCAGATCTTATTCTCTAATAAACCTGAAGATGTTTTACATTGTGATTTACTTCCTAAAGATAAAAAGAATCTAGTTATATTTGATGATGTTGTTAATATGAAAAATCAAGAGATTCAAAAGAGTTACTTTACAAGAGGAAGACATAATAATTGTAATGTTATTTATATATCTCAAACATATTATGCTTTAGATAAAAACTCTATAAGAAATAATTCCAATTGTTTTATATTTTTTAAATTAGATCGCCGTGATAAGAATATGATTTATAATGATTTATTTTCAAATGTTGAACCTGATAAGAATATGTTTGATATGTTTGTTGATAATCATTGGAAAGAAAAATATAATTATATTTATTTGGATAGAGAAGAAGCTGAAATATGGAAAAGTTTGTTTTACCTTGTTTTCTATAGTTCAGAAATCTGTTTTCTGTAACTCATTATTATAAAATCTACCTAATATTTTTTCATTATTTAAATCAATGATGCTATATATTATTGGAGTTGTATAATGTATTTTATTTATAATAAAAATTTCATTTGTCCATTTTGCTGTGAATCCTTTTTCAAATTTATTTTTATATTTAAATATTCTTACGCGGTCACCAATTTTAAATTTTGGTTTTATAGGGGTTGTATCAACAATAACATCATTTTCAATATTTACCACTTTAATGGTTTCAGGCTTCATGGAAGCATTTAAAGGTGTTAATTTTATAGAACTATGTACATCATTATTATATTCATTTACAATCTTTTGTAACAATTCATTGTTCCATTTTTGTTTTCCAATAGCAGTAAAATATTTCCACATTTTATTTTTTAATGTTCTATTTAATCTTTCAACCACAACTGCTTTTCCTTCGTTTTCTGTTGAATATAATTTAATATCATTTTCATTTAAAAACTTTGTAAAAACTTTGTTATAAAATTCTGTTCCTTTATCACACCATAAATATTTTGGAATTCTTTGATGTTGTTCAAATATATTTTCAAATGCTTCTGTAATAGAATATCCTGTTTTATTTTCTAAACATCTTGCAAAAGCAAATCTTGTATATAAATCTATTACTGTTAAAATTATTTTATATTTTTCAGGGTCTGATGATTTGGTTGGCATAAAGACTAAATCAGCAGACCATGTTTGATCTTTTTCATGTACTTGAACTTTTAAATATTTTTTATTTTTTCTAAATTCATGGTGTAATTCGTTGGCATATTTTATTTGTGATTCTGTTGGGGTTTGTAAGGGTTTATTCTCAAAGAGTTGATTCTCGAGGGATCTTTCAATCTCTGCTTGTTCGATAATCTTTTTATTAGCAACATCTTTTGCTTTTCTAGGAAGTCCTGCTCCTATGAAAATCTTACCTTTCATTGCTAATTTAACTAGAGCTCTTTGAATCTTTTCCTTGCTTGATGGATTTTGTATATTATTTAAATCATGTATTAAATTCACATCAGCAACATGTCTATCTCTAAGATCTTCAGAGTTGTAAGCAATATCATGTTTTAAAGCTGCTTGGTCGATTCTATTTATTGGTTCTTCTCCTTGTTTAGGATTATTATTTTCATCTAATATAATATCTAATCTTGTTCCTGGCCCAGTATAATTGTGTTTAAATAAATGTCTTTCACCTGGATATTTTTCTGTAGTAAAAGGTTTTAATATTGAAGATGTTGTTTTTGAAGATTGTAGATCACCTCCTGTAATATCAACTCTCGTATGTTTTTTAGTTTTAAGATGACTTGCTTTATGGTGTTTTGTAACTTGACAATTACAAGTTTCGCATCTCCAATAGAGTTTATTTAAAGACATTTTAAAATGTTAAAATATCAGGGATTATATCAAGAATCTCCCCTAACATTTTCAATAATTGAAATCTTTCCACCATATAATTTCATTTCTATTTTCTTTTCTTCTAATATTAATGTATATACTTTAGCTTTAAAATTAGAATCCTTTGTTACATGAAGTGTAACATCAACATTATTTATGGCTAGGTGATCATCTTGGTCTGAAACATTTATACAAAATATAGAATATAAATTTTTGAAATCTTCTAAACTTAATTGCGGTTCAACTTTGAAATCATAACATGTTTCAATATAATTTAGATATGGGAATATGTTTTCATTATTTTCAATATTAAATTCCATTCTATTTATTGGATAATAAGAACTATTTAATTGAATTTGGATTGTTTTTAAATTATCATCTCCAATCTTTTGAATAAATAGATTGTTATTTTTTTGGAAAGATGAATCTACTTCTTTGAATCCAATCAAGATATATCTTGGTCGGTATGCTAAATTTGCTACCTTTATAGAATAAGTTGAGCCTTCTGTCATACTGAATTCACTACAGATTCTATTTAAATAATTTACATTTATAGATTTGTTGGAATTTAATCTTTCAAGGAGTTTGATTTCAGAATGTGGATTTAATGTCCATTCAGGTATATGCAATTCAAGTGTTGATAATTTTAATTTAGCTTTTGTATCTGCAGCTCCATAGAACAATCTTTTATCACCTTCTAGTCTATTACAGATGAGTTCTATAAAAACATTATGGAGCACCCGGTTATAGTTTTGAAGGAATCCGAACAAGTGTTTTAATTCAAAATAACCTTCAAATTTTTTCAACTTATAAAGTTCAGCTCTTTTATAGTAAGCATAATTTATATCTAAACCATCTTTATCTAAATCCCCTTTATTAGTATCAGGAATCCAACCTGTTAATTCACCATATTCATTTTTATAATCACAACCTGTCAAAATAAAATTTAACATTGTAGAATATACTCCCGGATTCAAAACAGTTTCAATTTCTGATGATCCTAGTTTTAATCTCATGTTGGAGAATAAATTTGGAAAGAAATTATTTTCTAGGGTTATATCTTTGTTTGCTTCAATTTCTAATTCAATTTTATAATATAATTTGGCATTACAAATATCTATTGGGTTTGATGTTTGAAGAGATTGAAAAACTATATCACCCCTACGATTTAAGTTTGCAATAGATCCTGAAGTTGGAGAGATTTTTAAAATATCGATTTTTTTTATTTCATGAGTAAATTCTTTATTATAATCAAGATTTAATTTATTTTTTTCTTGAATTTTAAGATTTATATTATTCATTTTTATAATAAAAATTTAAAAATGACAAAAATCCGAACTCCGATAGCGCAGTGGGAATAGACTGGCACAGTGGTTCAAATGGATAGCGGTTCAAATCACTTATGAGGTTAGTTTTTTTTTCAACATAAAATAATATTAAAAATTTGAAAATAATATTGAAAATAATTTTTGAAAATAAATATTAAAAAAATATATAGTGTGGGTATCTTAGGAAATAAATCTTGTATATTTTATTTATTTTATTAATTAATTATTTTTTAAACATAAATATGAAAAAAAAAATATTGAAACGGGTGATGGTGGCGAACCGGTAATTATCGCCACCAGTCTTTCGAACACCCCCGGATCGATTCTATAATGTGCACATTTATTTCTTGGTTGTTTTCGGACCTCTTTCGGATTCGCTTTCGAATTCATTTGTACTTTCGAGCAGCACACTTAAAACGCCGATGAAATCGACTTCGTGAGCGAGAAGCGAATAATAAGGTGTGCTGCTATTATCGGATTGATTCTGATGTATGAGTCTGGCCAGCTTGTATATTGGAAGAGATTTGATAAACGAAAGAGGTTGAATAAAAAAATGATCCGGATCAAAAAAACTGTTGAGAGGACAGTGGGAAAAAAAAAAAAAAAAATACCACTGTCCTCTCAGAGCAGTTTTACTATTTTCATAAAATTTTTTATTCTTCAAGATTAAGATTTATAAAATTATAAATTAGTCAAATAGCAACTTGCTAGTTGACATCCTCAAGTAGTGTGTTTATATCCCTAACGACCGCAAGCCGACAAACGTTTTTCATAGTTTTATCAGTATTTTTTTCCCCGTTTTATTAATATTTTTGTTGTTTTTTTAATATTTTTGTTGTTTTTTTTAAGTCTTTATTTTGAAACCAAAATGTCTTCAGAATAAAGAAATTAAAAGATATAGGTTTTTAAGGTTTTAAGTGTTTCTTTTACGTTTATGGGGGAAAAATAGGTATAAAACATGAAAACAGTTGGGAGGCTTGTGGTTGTTAGGGATATAAACACACTACTATTATTCTAGAATACTATTTTTGGGATATTGGGTCGTTTGTGAAATTTAAATTTAATAAATTGTTTCTCTGACTCCAAGCGTGTCATTTATCGACCCACAAATAAAAATTAAAACTGGAAACTTTATTGAATATCACAAATATTTTCACAATGGTATAATTGGCTCAACAAGCTAACTACCGATTATACAGTGCTTATTACAACAGTATGGTGAAGAACAGCACACGCGTGTAACCATGATCTGACAAATCTAACAAATGAGGAGTATAACAATTAGTAATTTAACTGGTTATTTTTTAGTTTGAATTGAATTTACTATCCCAACTTTACTATATTATTAACTGAATAAGCTTCTGTTTCTTATCCATTTGTTTCTCTTTTCTCTTTAACTTCTCCAAATAAATGTCGTCGTATTATTTTAATTATTCTGGGCTTTGTCGCAATTTTATATCTTAAATCTTTTTTCCAACATAATTTTCCAACATTGGTTCCAAATAAGTTATCTTTGACAGCTGTCAAGATATTTTCTAATTTTTCCTTTTTGCAGCTCTGGCCTGTTTTATTTGTTCCCGTTATCTCTGACAAGCTTTCGAGATAAGTACATTATTGTTGTTTATGTTTTTCCCGATCCATTTGTTTCTCTTTTCTCTTTAACTTCTCCAAATAAATGTCGTCGTATTATTTTAATTATTCTGGGCTTTGTCGCAATTTTATATCTTAAATCTTTTTTCCAACATATTTTTCCAACGTTTGGTTCTAAATAAGTTATCTTTGACAGCTGTCAAGATATTTTCTAATTTTTCCTTTTTGCAGCTCTGGCCTGTTTTATTTGTTCCCGTTATCTCTGACAAGCTTTCGAGATAAGTACATTATTGTTGTTTATGTTTTTCCCGATCCATTTGTTTCTCTTTTCTCTTTAACTTCTCCAAATAAATGTCGTCGTATTATTTTAATTATTCTGGGCTTTGTCGCAATTTTATATCTTAAATCTTTTTTCCAACATAATTTTCCAACGTTTGGTTCCAAATAAGTTATCTTTGACAGCTGTCAAGATTTTTTCTAATTTTTCCTTTTTGCAGCTCTGGCCTGTTTTATTTGTTCCCGTTATCTCTGACAAGCTTTCGAGATAAGTACATTATTGTTGTTTATGTTTTTCCCGATTTTGAAATTCTTTTTCCTTTTGTACTAATTAATAAGTTCTTTTGAGGATTCCTAAATAACAAATTTATAATTAAATAAATGAAATTACTTGGGGATAAAAATTCAGTACAAGTGGGATGATTTAGGGGAACTCGGAGAAGGAAACGGAAGTAAAAAAATGACAAATGAGAAAGATAAATCAAATAAAAGAAAGCAAATAAAAAATAAAAACAAAGGTCATTGTTAATTAAAATTGCAGCAAAAGTCGGCACAATACAAAAAGAGAAAAACAGGAAATATCTCGACATCTGTCAGAGATAAGGCTGAAGTAACGGGATATAAAGATTAAATTAGAAAATGGAAAACAAAATTATCTCAAGTACCGCAGAAGGGGCAAGCTATAAAAGGGAAGACACAGAAGTTAGAAATAGACAAAAAGTGGGACAAAATAAGAGACAAAACCAAGACAACAAGAGAATAAAAATGAGAGTTAAAAAAGAAAATCAAAGGGAAAATTAAAAGTAGCAAATTAGTGGGTTACAGGTAATATAACTGTTGGGCTAGAACTGATTTCTAGACCCAAACTATAATTTGTGACTGGAATGCGTAGGTACATAGCACGCAAAAAGCAAAAAGTACAGTCAAATTATAAAAATACATCAAGTAAACAATATTAATCAAGAGGGAAAACAACAAAAAATATAAACACAGAAATTAAATAAAATAATACAAATGCAAGAAGTAGTGCAAGAAACTAACTCAAAAATAGCAAAGAAACATAGAATTACAAAAAACAGACTCAAATAGCTTAGAAAGATGGTAAAACATCGAAAAATTCTAGAAAATCCCAGAACATTTCATAAGAATGGCGAGAACCATCAGGAAAGCCACATAAAACAATAAAAGTCATCAAAATAAATAAATTAGTAATAAAAATAAAAATTCTTAAAAAGAAATTCAGAAAAACGTCAATTAAAATAAAAATTGAATTAAAAGTAATATGGAATGTTCTGGAACCGTTCCAAATCCATCATAGATGTAAAATTAGCAAGAAATAATTAGAAAATAAAATTTTAAAAATAAAAATAAAAATTATGGCGTAAAAATCGCCATTCAAAATATAAAAAATAGAAAATTCTAGAATAAAAAGAATTCGAGTTTGTTTTAATGCATCAATACATACACGTGTAGTTGCATACACAAAAATAGGTATATATACCGACCCATTTTAGTCACAATTTACTCTTTATGCCAAAATATTTTTTGACCAAATTTAGAATTGCTGCAGAAATCAATAGTAAGCAAATTTTATTATTTTATTTTATATAACCTCATGATTTTTTTTTGGTTTGTCTATCATTAATGAACATTATTATGATTTATTTTGATTTTTTTTTTAATATTTTTTTTTAATTTATGCTCAAACAAGAGTGATCAACGTCGTCGTAGACGTATTATACTCACGACGCTGATCAGCCTTGTTTTTAACTAATAACCTGCATTCACGACCCTACATGCATTAAAATTATAATCATAACCGGAGGTCGCCACGAACAATTGGTGTCTAACCATGAGTAGGGCGGGTAAATCCATCCCGGTAGTTGGCATAGTCGTAGGAACTATGCGGACGAAATAATTTTTGGGATACTAATCGCGGGTAAATAATACAATAGGCCTATCGTACCGTATTCAGTTGAATCGGGAAAGTAGGTAAATTATAATTAATTCGACCTTTCAGTAAATGACATACCTAAAATAAACACTCAACTATTCTATAGGAAACACATCATTAGGAAAATCTAAACGGGAAACATCCCAGACTCAATTTTGCAAAAGTATTCTGACAGCCGACTAATTATACGAAGTAACTAAAATGTTCAATGTATTTTAATTGATATCCGTTATAATTATCGGTAATCAAACGTATAGCAGTTAAAAGCCCGAATCTAGGCCAAATTCAACAAACCCAAGATATGGTATAGATACCTATTTTCAGATACCTAATGTTAAAAAATATGAAGTACTGTTGCGCGAATCCTATATAAAATCATGAAGATAAGTTGAATTATGGCATTGCAGGTCTATTGGATTAATTATAAATTAATTTCTAAGTAGGAACAAGTGCGCTGCATGACTCATCGTTACCCCGCCCCCACGGTGAATCATAAATGACGTCATCCATGACTCATCGAGGGTGACTCAATTCAAATTTAAATTTCCAAAGGTCAAACCTTCACACAAGGGTATCATTAGAAAGGTATTTGAGAGGTCAGTATGATGGTCATACCCTCGAAGGTGTATGGTGGATCCTTAACCTTGAAAAGGTCAAAAACCTTCGAATTTTTTCAAACCTTATAATATATATATATATATATATATATCATTCGAAAGGTATATGAGAGGTAAGTTTGATGGTCATACCCTCGAAGGTATATGGTGGGTCATTAACCTTCAAAGGGTGTCCAAAATTAAATATTTTTCAAACCATATAACATATATATCATTCAAAAGGACTTTTGATTGTGAGTTCGAAGGTCCAAGGGTCCAAGGGTCCAAGCTTCAAAAATTTTAAAACCTTATAATATACATATCAAACGAAAGATATTTCAGATGTAAGTATCATGGTCATACTTTCAAAGGTTTATGAATGGTCCTTAGCCTTCAAAGGGTCCAAAACCTTTAAAATTTATACATATAGATATATACATGTCAAATAAAAAGTAATACAAAGGTAATATGATGGTCATACCCTCAAAGGGTCCAAGGTTCAAATTTTAGAAACCTTATAATATACATATCAAACAAAAGGTAATTCAAAGATGAGTATGATGGTCCAAGTTTGAAGGTCAAAGAATCCATGGATCCATGGTTTAAATTTTTCAAACCTTATAATATACATATCAAACAAACGGCAATACAAAAGTACTCATCGATGACTCATTTAATTTTTTTTTGAACAAAGACAATGACTCATCATTTTCAGAACAAAGACAATGACGCGCCCATGGGATTTATTATTTATTACTATCAATAGTATTATTATTATTTATTATTATTAATTTCAATATTATTTATTATTATCAATAGTATTATTATTATTATTATTATTATTATTATTATTATTTTCGAAGATATTTTCAAATTTATTATTAATATTATTATTATGATTATTTATCAAGGTCATTTAAACAAAGACCATGATTCATCCGCTGAGTCATCAAAGTCGTTCTATTTTTAGTAACACAGACATCTATTTTTAGTAACATTTTTGATTCGATCATTGATCCGATGACTCACCAAGGTTGTTGTATTTTTAGTAAAAAAGATATCTATTTTTAGTAACGTTTTGGATCTATTTTTAGTAACATTTGTGATCCGATCACTCATCAATGTCATTTAAGTACATATGACTTATCATTTTTAAAACAAAGATTTTATTATCATTATTATTATTTTCAAAGTAATATTTTCAAAGAATTATTTCCAAAGAGTTTTTCAAAGTTCTTCTTCTTCTTCTTCTTCTTCTTCTTCTTCTTATTATTATTATTATTATTATTATTATTATTATTATTATTATTATTATTATTATTATTATTATTGACAATTATTCATAAAACTTAAATTCTATGTCAATTTAATGATTTTCAACATTTTTATCATTTGCATGAATATTTTAATAATTTTCAATATTTTTCAATATTTCTTTACTATTATTATTATTTTAAATTATTATTTTTACAGTTATTTTGAAAGTTCTTCATCTAATTATTATTAATAATATTTTAAAGTTATCAAAGATATTTTCAAAGTATTATTTTCAAAGAATTATTATTATTAATATTATTTTTATTATTATTTGCAAAGTTCTAATTATTATTTTATTTTAGAAGTTCCATTATTATTATTTACTTAAATATTCATAAATCTTAATTTCTACGTCAATTTCATGATTTTCAATATTTTCACGATTTTCAAAATTTTCATGATTATTTCAAGAACTTTTGATCAAATATTTTTTAAGGTATTATTTTCAAAGAATTATTTTCAAAGTTTTTATCAAAAGTATTATTATTACTATTATTATTATTATTATTATTATTATTATTATTATTATTATTATTATTATTATTATTATTATTATTATTATTATTAAAGGTGAAAAAGGATTACTTTCACTAGGACCAAAGTTCAGTATAAACAGAGAAATAGATGAAGCAGCCATCCTCAATTTCAAAACAGCTCTTTGTCGCATTGCGTACCAGATCAAATGGAACAATACAATACCGAATGAAAATGAAAATAGCGATAACCAGCTCCCAGTATACGTAAACACAGATAAACTCTATCAACCAAATCCTGATGCAGAATTAGATTCAACACTCTCAAAGGTCTAACACAAATCATGGAGATAGTTGAGAAGGAAAGAAGAAAACCATATCTCTCAAACCTAACGAAAGACGAACAGGCAATATTAAAATCCCTTAAAAAGAAACCGTACGTTTACTTATCAAGTGACAAGGGGGGAGAATTTTGCTTTATAGAGAAGAATCGTTACTGTGAAGCTGGTTACGAACACCTCGGTAACATCGAAACATACAAGAAAGTCAGCCGCATGTCACCAAACACCATCGAAATGAAGATCAACAAAGTATGGAAAGCCATAGCTTTGGAAATGAGGCTCAACAACAGAATAACCAACAGCTTCATCACAAAAAATTCTGATCTTCCTAACTTCTACCACCTAATTAAAACTCACAAAGAGGGTCCTGGTATCAAAATTAGACCTATAGTGTCCAACAAAAATGGACCAACAACTAAAACAAGTTGGCTCCTTGCAAAGATCTTGAAACCTTTATTGGACACGATACCACACCATATTCAAAGCAGCGACTGCCTCATGACAATACTAAATAATAACATGACTTGTCATAGAGAATTCCAATACCCATTTAGTCTTGATGTCTTATCACTATACACATCTATCGAACCAACAGAGGCTATTCAATGTTTAGAAAAGAAATTAAGAGAAAGCAACTTGTTAATAAAGGAAATGAATATCGAGAATATCACCAAACTACTTACTGTTATCCTCGAGAACACCTATTTTACCTTCGAACAAAATATCGATAAACAAGCTAAAGGTCTGCCTATGGGTTCTAGCATATCAGGACTGCTAGCAATCATCTTTATGGATAACCTCGAACGACAGACACTGAGGACCATACAACCCATCGGTTTCTATGCAAGATATGTAGATGCTATCTTCATCACGACCAAAAACAGAAAAGAAGCGGAGGAAATATTTCATACATTCAATGCGGCTCATCAAGATATTAAGTTCGAAATCGAATATCCGGAAGAAGATGGATCCCTCAATTTATTGGATTTGAGAATCAAAATTGAAGAAAATACTCCAACATACGGGTTCTACAGAAAACCAGCTCGCAAAGAAATATTTATGCACCAAAGATCAGCGCTTCCATACTTACAGAAAGTACATGTCATAAGAAATGAGAAACGAAGAATAGCCAATCGATGCACGGAGAAAAACGAAAACTTTAAAGAGCAATCAAATTTCAACAAAATCCTACACCGAAACGGATACCAAGGTGAGGACATTGAAAGAATGAATTCTACCCCAAGAAGATCTAGGGAATTAACACAAAAGAATCAGAAATATTTCTATCTGAATATCCCATTCATCAGTGACATACTCGAATTCAAGATCCTGAAAGAACTTAAACGTACCGGTCTTCCAATTCGGATAGCACATAAATCTTGGACATTGAGAAGGGCTCTGGCAGGCAACATAAATAGAGAAAACAATTGCACAATGAAAAACTGCCAGACACCGAAAGATATGTGCTTTAGAAAAAACATCGTCTATTGCATCACGTGCAATGTATGCAATGAAATCTACATTGGAAGTACCCTCAGGACCTGGCACCAAAGAGTTAAAGAACATCTAGATCCTGGTGGAACATCCTCGTTGGGCAGACATCTCCGGCAGTGTCAGCCAACAGAGGAAAGAAAAAATATTTCAATAGAAATCATAGCTAATGGAAACATCCAAAAGAAAAATGTCAGATTCAAAGAAGCAATTCTCATCATAAACAGACAGCCAAAGATTAACACTAAAGATGAAATCAATGAAATCATGAATTTGATCTGTTGTCATTGACCTTGAGAATAACTGACAATATATAAAGAAATTAAAAAAATAGAATAAGTTAAAAAGTAATAATTAGAATAATATAGAAAAAATTTTAAAAAATAGGGTTTGAAAATCAAAATTGACACATTTATTGAAATATTTAAATAGCATATATAAGTAGTTATTGGAGGCTTTATTTAAAATATTTTCAAATATTTTATTAGGCTTCTAGAAGCTAATTATAGAAGCTGTATAAAAAAAAATTAAACATTTTTAGTTTGTGTCATTTTGAAATTTTAAATGTAAAAATTTTAAAAGTTTTTAGTAAAACAATTCATTATATTTACAACCAATGAGAATTAAGAGAAAGGAAATAAAAGAAAGATTGAAAGGTATTTTGGGGAAGAACATTGCTAAATTCCAGGAGATTGACAAGGACTATCGTATAATCGAAAATTATTTCATTAAATACATTATTTGCAGCAAAAGGCTTAAATATTCATTTTATTGTATTAAATAATAAATGCTGCTACCAAGCAATCATCATTTTATATTATTATTATTATTATTATTTGCGAAGTTCTTATTATTTTATTTTCGATGTTTTATTATTATTTACTTAAATATTCATAAAACACAATTTCTGCATCAATTTACGATTTTCAATATTTCATGATTATTTTCTTCAAAATTCTTATTTTATTTATAAAATATTATTATTATTATCATTTTCAAAATTATTTTCAAATTTCTTATTATTTATTTTCAAAGTATATTATAATTATTATTATTATTATTATTATTATTATTATTATTATTATTATTATTATTATATATACTCCTAGTCTATCCGACAAAATATTTTGTCCCCTATGGGTACTGCTCACACTCAACAGGTTGCAAGGGTACTAGTCATGCTTATTATTATTGTTATACAATATGATGTTATTTAGACATTTAAAGGTTCAACCATGGTTACAATTTCTACATTTTGAAAACGCTAATTTGATTGGCTATTTCAATTGTTATAAATGTAAAAACAAAAGTAATTTATTTATTAATAAATTTATTTATTACTGATGATTTCTACAAGTAAACTGTTGAATATGATTGTCTAAATCACAAAACACATTTGGTAACTTTATTATTTTGTCAATATTTTTTATATATGTCATTTATAGCAAGGAAGTCATACTAGAAATAAGGAAAAATTAAGTCTAACCTATTCTGAAGATAAGCGTTCACTGAAATTTTTTAACAACACAGTTGAAGATTTTATAAATAATCATGATACTTACACTGATAAGGAAATCATAAATATTTTAAAAATTTTCAAACATTCTTCTATTGAATATTTGATTGATTTATTTAATTATGATAAATGCATTTTGAAGTTATCTACCTATTTAATGTATTTAGACAAAACAGTGCTAAACAACGATTCACTGAATGAATACTTTTGGAGTTGCATGTATTTAAGGTTGAAACCGGGATATAGTAGATTGATTTATGAATGGCTAGCAAAAGCCGATTTGATTGAAAATAAGCTAAAGGAAAAACTGAACGATGTTAAGAAAAGATATTTAACTTGTTCAATTTGTAAAGAAAATCAAGTTTCGGTTTTGTATTTACCGTGTGGTCACGTAATTGTTTGTTCTAAGTGTCACTAGAAGAATGTTCACAATTGTCAAGCCTGTTCAACACTAATTAATGAATATCATACTATATAAATTTTTAAACATTGAATAATATGAAATCATCTTGGTAATTAAATATATTGGGCACGAACCCAACTATCAAATGTTGATGATATGATGAATAGAATGGTTTGGTATTTATAATATTATTTTAGATTATTCAGAATGAAATATACCCATGAGTTCATCAAAATGGAAAAAGATCTTCGCAAGAACCATGAAGAAGCTGGAAAAGCCAAAGAAACCCTAACCAATATTTTAAAGTTTACATTATGTGTTACAGTAGTATTGGTTATTATTGTTTCGTAAATAAATGTTTTCATTTGTTTTTATAAATTTATTGTTTTATTGTAATACTTTTTGATTAAAACATATTCATTTTGTTTTAATATTTGTATTAATTTTTTAAATAGTGTTATTTATATATATGGAAATTTACAATTATATATACAATTATATATTATATACAATCATATTTACAATTATTATAAATCATAATGATGCTTTTCTTCTGTCCATTGTTTCTCCTTTGATTTTACTACCATAATCATCTTCGACAAAATGCAAAGATAGTGTCTTTGTTAATCATGCCTATTTATTGCAAAGTCTTTGTTAATTATGCACTTGTATTGCAAAGTTATTAGTCATACAATTATATTATTTTTTCATGCCCTGGCATAATATTATTATTTTTAATTTTATTATTATGATTATTTTATTTAACAATACCATATAGCAAATTTTTAGGCAATTTAGTGAAAAGTACATGGTTATTTTAAATATAGGAATTTCTTAAGTAAAATATTTCCAGATAAATTTACCAATTTAGTTAGAAATCCATGTTTTTGGTTGTACCATTTAATTAAAATATTCTTGGATTCGTAACAATTTTTATATAGTTGATACATATACCAATTATTTCAATTATTTAACTAGAAACATAACAGAATTCTTAGGTAATATAGTATTTTTGTGTATTTTTTAGTTAATTTATAAATATTATCTGACATTTTGATGTATCAATGCAATATACAACAAATTAATCAATAAAAACCATAATAGAATATTGAAAGTTTTTATATATATAGTCTGAATTTATCCGACAAAATATTCTGTTCATCTGTGTGTATTTGTCGTAAGGGTACTCGTCACATTCAACATGTCGCAAGGGTATATTAATTAAGTCACATGTATATTAGTTAAAAATTCTTAGGTAATTTAGTGAGAAATGGATGATCATAGATATCAGAAATTCGTGAATATTTTGAATATTTTGAATGTAACTTACCGAATTCTCATTTCGAGCGACTAATTTATTGGTTTAGTCATTTAAAATAATATTTAGCAAAAGGTAAGATATGAATATTTAGTATTTCATAGGTAATTTATTCATGTAATGTTCATTACAATAGTTAATATAACTTCGTGGGAAATGCATATTCATTAATAACAAAATATATTCATTGATAATTTTGGTAGAAAGTCTTTATCATTTGGAGTAAATTTCTATCTTTGTTTGAGGCAAAAAGAAGTAATAATAGAAACATGATCATTTAGTTATCATTTAACCAATTAAGGTGCTTATTAGTTAGAAATATAGGGTTACAATTCTTTTCTAATTGAATGAGATGATCATTGGGTGTAATATATCTTTGTGAGAAATACATGCTTAACATTTTTAAATAGGGATTTTGAGTAACTTTTTACCAAAACAGGGATATTTTGTGCGAATAATTTAAGAATATTGGTTAATTTTCTCTTTTTTAGTCATTTAAAATAATATTTAACAAAGGTAATTTAGCAAAATATCATTGAAAGATTTATCCATCCGATAACAATATTTCTTCAATAGATTTTACCCTTAATATTCAACCGATGTAATTTCTATAAATCAAATTAAAATCATAAAATTCCTTCAATAAAGATCAATTTTCTTTAGCTGTTGTCGATTTCCAACTTTTAAGTCAATATTTCTCAGGTTTTGTCACAGATATCCCCACAATGAATAAAATAACTTCTTAAATAAAATAATTTAAAGCAATAACCTTTGATATCAATCCCAATTAATTCTAAAGATTTCATATATTACATTGTCAAAACCAAGTAAATTGATCATTAACCCTAAACGACTTAATAAAACAGCGGATAATTAATAAAAACTGGTTTTAATCCATAAATCTAAATTACTGTGCAATAACATTCATCACAACCTAATAAACCTCTAAAACGATATAATTCATAGCTAAATACTGATTATGTCCCTTTGATATTTTACCAATAAGAACATTGTCGATTTAAATAGAGATTTCAAACATTTCCGCCTTAACCGATCCCTCACTAAATATTTCTACCCCTTTAAATACCCCCTTTAAAAATCATATATTACCATCTTAACTGAACCTTCACTAAATCCAACCGACTTTAATATATCAATTCTCTTAAAATCCATAGAAAATTCTTCAAAATATGAATTCTATTTAATTGTTACAGACATCCTTCCATTGAAATAATTTAGTATCAAAATTCATGTAGTAAGAGCCCACTAAAATCAATATTTTCTACAAATATTTCACCACATTTACCATCAAATACCTAACTAGAGATGAAATATATTGATCATAATTCTTCATCGATTCAGCCAATTATATAGCAATTATAACGTGATATATCTTTCAAAATCACAAATTTCAGTATATTTTACAATAATTTTCAAGTAGATTTCAAATATATCATCATGATAAAATTAGCTGGTTTCAACTTTAGATTTTCAATATTTAAAAGTTCATCAATATTCGTAGAAAATATATGAAAGAATTATTTAGTCAAAGTCAATATCATTACAAAGTCATCATAAAAATTAAATGATAATCACTTGATTATTGTAAAAACTCTAATTATTAACCTAACTGTCATTAAAAATAATTTTTATTTAAAATTAAATTTAAAAACAAGTCAATAAAATATAGCAAATTATTAAGAAATTAATTAAATTTGTCTTAGAATTAACACTAAAACCTTAAATTTTAAAATATTCTTTCAATTACTCACAAAAGGGTTAGTAATAATGTTAGTAAAATCCCGCTAACTCTAAAAAATTACCAATGAATTTAATGCTAATTAATAACCTAAAATTTGCCTAAATAAAATCATTAAAACACACCAGTAACTTTACGACCAGTACCCTTACGAGCAGTACCAATTGTGAACAGTACCCATAGAGGGAGAAAATATCTTGTCGGATAAACTCAGAGTATATATAATAAAACGGATTAACAATGACTCCATCAAACTGAATCAGTCAAATTAACACAAATTTTGATAAAAAATCTTATTCTAAATTGGTAAGAAGCGTAAAGTCGAAAGATAATTTTAATAACACCGAGATAAATGACCTTGATGAGTGATCGGATCACAAATGTTATTAAAAATAGATCCAAAACGTTATTAAAAATATATGTCTTTGTTACTAAAAATACAACAACCTTGGTGAGTCATCGGATCAATGATCGGATCAAAAATGTTACTAAAAATAGAACGACCTTGATGACTTAGCGGATGAATCATGGTCTTTGTTTAAATGACCTTGATAAATAATCATAATAATAATATTAATAATAAATTTGAAAATATCTTCGAAAATAATAATAATAATACTATTGATAATAATAAATAATATTGAAATTAATAATAATAAATAATAATAATAATACTATTGATAATAATAAATAATATTGAAATTAATAATAATAAATAATAATAATACTATTGATAATAATAAATAATATTGAAATTAATAATAATAAATAATAATAATAATACTATTGATAGTAATAAATAATAAATCCCATGGGCGCGTCATTGTCTTTGTTCTGAAAATGATGAGTCATTGTCTTTGTTCAAAAAAAAATTAAATGAGTCATCGATGAGTACTTTTGTATTGCCGTTTGTTTGATATGTATATTATAAGGTTTGAAAAATTTAAACCATGGATCCATGGATTCTTTGACCTTCAAACTTGGACCATCATACTCATCTTTGAATTACCTTTTGTTTGATATGTATATTATAAGGTTTCTAAAATTTGAACCTTCGACCCTTTGACCCTTTGACCTTCAAACTCACCTTTGAATTACCTTTTGTTTGATATGTATATTATAAGGTTTTAAAAAATTTGAACCTTGGACCCTTTGAGGGTATGACCTTTGAGGGTATGACCATCATATTACCTTTGTATTACCTTTTATTTGACATGTATATATCTATATGTATAATTTTTAAAGGTTTTGAACCCTTTGAAGGTTAATGGCCATTCATAAACCTTTGAAAGTATGACCATGATACTTACATCTGAAATATCTTTCGTTTGATATGTATATTATAAGGTTTTAAAATTTTTGAACCTTGGACCCTTGGACCCTTGGACCTTCGAACTCACAATCAAAAGTCCTTTTGAATGATATATATATATATATATATATATATATATATATATATATATATATATATATATATATATATATATATATATTATATGGTTTGAAAAATATTTAATTTTGGACACCCTTTGAAGGTTAATGACCCACCCTATAACTTCGAGGGTATGACCATCAAACTTACCTCTCATATACCTATCGAATATATATATTATAAGGTTTGAAAAAATTCGAAGGTTTTTAACCCTTTGAAGTCCAAGGACCCACCATACACCTTCGAGGGTATGACCATCATACTGACCTCTCAAATACCTTTCTAATGATACCCTTGGGTGAAGGTTTGACCTTATTTGACCTTTTGAAATTTAAAATTGAAATGAGTCACCCTTGATGAGTCATGTGCGATGAGTCATCACTGATGAGTAACGATGAGTCATGCAGCGCACTTGTACCTACTTTTCTAAATTTCGAAAATTGTTTTAAAATTTTTATTCGCATTTTTTTTTCGGTAATAACCTAACTCATATTGGCCTAATAATACTATCATCTTTTGGATCATTATTATTATCATTATTATTTTTACAAAGTTACATTAATAAAGATTATATCATTACCATTAGTATATAATAGTATATATAAGTATATTAAACTTTGAAAAACAAAAATTATAATTTTTCCTCACTACCCCCAAAGTTACGAAATCGTCGAAACAAATGTTCATATTCATAATCTAACTTATATATGTATAAATAATCAAAAAAACGTGGCAATGATTTAATAATACAGAAACGCCAACTCAATAAATTCAACATAAACGCGATATATTTCAATTGTACAACAATCTTCGTCAGGCAGCAATCTGGATAATCAATAATAAGACATAAAATATGTAATATCTAAACAAATTAACTAATAATAATCATCTCCAAACTGTATCAAAAATTTTTTTATTATTTTAAAAAAATATTTCAAAAAAAAAATATTTTAAAAAAACCAAACCATATTATACATAGCCCCACATACATATTATTTTAAAAATGAAATTTTAATTTAATAACATTTAACATTCAACATAAAATTAACAAATTTAAAAAAAAATTACATAGTTTACAAAACACAAACATAATTATACCACAAACACGACTCCCAACCTTCAACCTTCAATTACTTAAACACATTCAAAATCTCCGTGGAACGGGCAACTTGATCATTTATTTTTGGATTTAAATATCTAATCAACAATGCCTCACAAGTTACTCGTTCCCAATAATTACTTAAACCTTTTGAAATAATTTTAAAATCAGAGATACCTATTTTTTACTGACACATTTCCTAACATGATTACTAATATTAGTCAATCCTTTTGGTCGACAGTGTTCAAAAAAAGCCCGTCACCCAGAATACAAACAACATTTTCTCCGCTTGATACTTGTTGAGCGATCAACATTGGTACTGTATCAAGAGGGTGATAGCTCGCAAGAAGTAAGCGCGCCATCCACACTATATTGTCGGGCACTCCTTTGGTTCACGGACCACTTTTTTGATGGTTCGGCTCTTGTTATCGTCCTTTCATTTAACTAATGATCTAATGAACCCTATGTCTAATATAGTCGTTGGCCATACCGGTGTGTGACTAAGTTTGTCCACTATTACCCATCGGTTTGCTTGTCAATTTTAGTCCATCAGCATCCTTGTTGACCGCACATTCTGTCTCACACAACTTCACACCCATCCCGATTCATATACGTACAACCATATACAAATGCATCAAGTCATTATAAGTTTACTTTACTTTACCTACACCTGGTCAATATGCGCCCTCACGATTAATTGTTCGTGTTGATCACATATAACGGCACCTCTTTCAGCACTGAACAAAAGAAAGAGAATCTCGACCATTAACTTGTCCGACACAACACGTGACGCATTCAACACAGTCAAAGACGCTCTATCCAAGATCACAACTCTTCAATAATCGATTCATGACCTCCCATTCACCCTCATAACAGATGCATCAAATATCGCCGCCGGCGCAGCCCTTCATCAAATTAAAGACAATGTTTCACTCCAAATAGAATTTTTCTCTAGAAAAATTTCATTGGCAGAGTCAAAGTGCAGTGTATTCGACAGATAATTACTTGCTATTTTTCTAGCTGTTAAGCATTTTGGCCACATTTTAGAAGGTAGACAATTCACAATCTTCACTGATCACAAACCTCATATCCACTGCCTCACCATGAAAGAACCATCAAACAGGGTACATCGTCAGATAACATACCTATCATCTTTCGAAATTAAGTTCGCCCATGTCTCCGGTAAAGATAATGTAATCGCTGACTATCTTTCCAGAAACATTTCAGCATCTATCTCATCAACCCCAGTAATTTCTCAAGATGTTCTCCGTTCAACCCCACCGACATCAGAAGATCTCGTCCATTTCAAAGACTCGCTACAGGCAATAGACGGTACACATTATGATACAATCTATAAAAACACTCTCAGACCAATCCTACACTCTTCGCTTCGGAAAGTAGCATTTCTCGCCATTCACAACTTGCACCACCCAGGAATAATAATAATAATAATAATAATAATAATAATAATAATAATAATAATAATGATAAAGATAATAATAATAATAATAATAATAATAATAATAATAATAATAATAATAATAATAATAATAATAATAATAATAATAATAATAATAATAATAATAATAATAATAATAATAATAATAATAATAATAATAATAATAATAATAATAATAATAATAATAATAATAATAATAATAATAATAATAATAATAATAATAATAATAATAATAATAATAATAGTAATAATAATAATAATAATAATGATTCTACCAATATCAATGATCATGAGATAATTACCTCTAATATAGAAACTGTATACCCACCGACCCCTGCCTTGAAGTATCTTTTATTCTTCCATCTAGATGTCGACCCTCTCCTCTCGATGATACACCATCATCCTTCCATCTTATCTGCGGACAGAGACCTGCATCTGTGATCTTGACTGTTCCCCTGGTCTCATCCTAAACAGTACTGCCAATCTGTTCTCTGATTGCGAAAACACACCCCCACCCCCGCACCCCGCTCGTCGAACCCAAAACGCGTCTCAAACCTCTGACTTTGATGACATAATACTCTCGGATAACTCTACCACCTCCTCTCATTCACCCATAACAACAGCTGCCCTCCAAACCTCAACCCCAACCCCACTGCCTCAATAAGCATCACCAAGCAAACAATAGCACCCAATAAAAAAGATGCCGCCCTTCTTGATGAAGCACAAACCCTCCTACGTTTGGACTCACAAATGGACGTCCAAGGCAAAATAATAAAAATAATAACTGACCAAATACCCCAACCCACACCTGACTTTCTCACCCCTAAACGCCTCAAGAAGTTAGTTAAAAAATGTAACACCACGACCCCAAAAACTGACTCTGAACGCCTTCAAAATAATACTACCCTATACTTCCTTGACAACAGAGGCAAATGCAGATGCAGGCCCAACTTCAAAATCCCACTCTGCGACTCTATTACCATCCCCTATACGATAGAGCCGCCCTAATCAGCCATGCCCAAGAATTCCATAATATCATCTTTGACCAAGAATCCCTGATCGACTGTTATCAATGCAGACCAAAGTTTGGAGGGATAGGAAAATTTGATATGAACCTCTTCCGCTTTAGAGACATTATTAACCATATTGACCACTTTGACCACCAGATACAAACTGACCGTAAACTGCTTAAACGCGTTAGTACCAGGATTGCCCCATCCAACAAAATAGTCTGTCACATCTATAACAAAACCTGTGCCAGATGTTTGATCCACCATGACCCTAACTCTTCCTTAAAGACCATCACGCAACACATAGCTAAATCACACAAAAAATATACATATGACCCCAATGAGGAAATATACTGCTTCTGTGGCCTATGGATACCCTTCACGAACATCCAAGACCATATTAACTCCATGCACCCGCTCCCATACTCCCACGTCTTCACTAAACCTCAATCATTCGCCGAATGCAGTATTGAAATACATGACTTGAATAACGAGAACCTTCTTGGCCCACTGCTAGAAACCCAAGAAAGCATGTTCCACATCTCTGATAGTGAAATTACCAAAGGGCCACTGCCAGATGACCTACTTTTCACACCTAACATAGACAATGAATCCGCAGGATGGTCACAACACGCAATTAAAGCATACATCTTCCCCTTTGCCATGAAAAAATCAACAATCTTCGTCGACCCTTTCATCGGAAACGCCTTCATCCAGCATAACTATAAAACTTTCTTTTCAACCTTCCTCTTCCATGAATTCGCAGAGTGGAATGAAATCATCATACCCATGTCCAATGGACAAAATAGTTTGTTCTTCTTCTTCCTCGATAAAAAAAACCCCTCGATAAAAAAATGTGTTTGTTTATATAGCCTCTGTTTGGTGTGCAAGTATGAATGCGTGCATTGATGCAGTAAAACAAATTAGGATTATTTTAATTCTCGAACATTCGATTTTTAATTTTTTTCGATTTTTATAGCGATTTTTCAGTAATAATTTCTGTTTTTATTTCTGAAATTTTATTTTTGAATTATTTTTTATTAAATTCGCCTCCATGATGGATTTCGGCATTTCCAAAACATTCCATGGTAAATTTAATCCATTTCTTATTTTTAAATTGTTTTTTGTGATATCTTTTCTAAGGTTTTTATATTTTAAACGTAAATATTTATTTTTTATAAATTTTATTGGGTCGTTTGGCGGTCATGATGGATTTCGCCATTTTATGAATTGTTCTGGATTTTTATTCAAAATTTTGATATAATATTCTTTACGTAAGATCTTGTGGAGATTTTCTTTAATTTTCTTTTTAAATTTTACTATTCGCTTCTATTCGAATTTTTTTTTATTGTGGTGGGTTACTGGTGGTCGAATGTTTAAGTGCTGTTACCAGCGTAACCCAACATACAACATTGTTTTCCTCCTGGTACCCGTTGAGCAATCAACGTTGGTACTGTACCAAGGGGTTGAGTACTCGCAAAAAGTGAGCGCGTCAAGCACTGTAATTGTCGAGCACTCTATGGGTTCACGGTCGCCGATAGAAGGCACGTGTCCGATTTATTTCGGTCCCTCATCGAGATTGTTTTCCCAAACGCTTTTCTGCCAACCATCTCATTTTAGACAACCGCAAAGTTCAAACACATACTCATTAGACAACAAGAATCATTTATTTAATCACTACTATGTTACAAGGTTTGTTTACTCAGGAGGGTCGCACTCTTGAACGCCTCTCAGGGGCGTGGATTGGTTCCAGTCTCTTTCAATTTCTCCTGCTCGGCCAGCCAGGCCCTTTTCAATTTGTCGCGGGTATTCCGCCCTAGCCGTTTACGTTTCGGCTTGCTTGCCTGGGCTGGTGGGTATATCTTGGCCAGCTCCACCGGAAGTGGGCGAATCTGCTCGCAAAGAGTGTCCTGGATGAACCTTTCGTTCAGTTTGCTCTCGAGCGAGCGCACTTGTATCTTCAGTGCTCGGATTTCGAGTTGGTCCTGCTCCGCCTGGGCCTGGAGTTGCGAGATGTGTGTTGTCCGTTTCTTCATCTCAGCTGGACTGAACCAAGTACCTTCGAACTCCCGGCACTTGACCTTGAGCTTCTCGACCCTATTTCGAAAGTCCTCGGCTTGTTGCTGGGCCCGTTCGCGGTCCTTACGTAGGTTTTCGAGCAACTGGTACACTGAATGGAAACAATAATAAAATTCCATCGTTCGCTGTCATGTGCGTAAAGGTGATTCGCTTGGTGGTGTAAAATTTATAGCTGAAGGGTGAGTGAGGTCCCCCCGATCCTTGAGACACCCCATAAACTATAAGGCCCAAATACAATCACAGAGAAAAATAATTTATTATATGAGGAAGACACATGACCAAATATAACATTAATAATTTTAATAAAGTAAAATTCTACAAATTGTCGCATCAGCTATTAAAGAAGTCAAACACAATCACAATAACATTATATCAGATTGATCACATAGTTTGTTCAAGCCACCACTGTCGTCGGATTAGGCAGGGTTCTTCCGGGGCCTCCCCCGTTTCCTCGGGGGTGCCTCGGCCTCTTCTAACTCTTCCAGGGACACCCCTTCTCTTTCGGCTCTGATCTGTAGATCGACCTTCTTGAGCCGGGTCTGAGCGGCTTCCACATCCCAGGCCGCCTGATCTCGGGCCTCCTGCAACCGGTTATTCTCCGGTTCCATCTTCACTCATGCCGGGGCATCTGCTTCGGGGCCCCGTCGGATCACTCTATCCGCGCAGTCCAGGTCCCGCCCCTGACACCATCGATGAATATGGTGCAAGATGTACCATGATCGTCCATCGCTCGTCCTCTTCAATGCTGTTGCTATCGTTTGGTGGGGCCATGCCTGGAAGGTAACCGTTAAAACCCGTTTCACCAACGCAACTTACAAATGGTCGTCGTGATAAAATATATCGAAATGAATAACATATCAATGATCAAGTTTACTACAATTGTTATAACTACTTTTATCAAAAAAAATTTGTCTATATATTTTATCAATGTGATTTTTAACTACTTAGATTTAAACAGGATCTTATCCAAATTAAGCATTAATAATTAACATCGTTACCCTTATTTATGGCTTTTTATTTTCTTTGTTTTATCGCGGTAATCGTTGTTAAGGTTACGCAACAATTTCCAAATACTTAATTTTAGACAGCATGGATATAATAAAGGAAAGAAATTCAGGTATCTAATATTTATGTCCTAAGATTTTTTATCGTAATTTAGTGATATCAGTAGTCGACCCCAAATCTCGATCAGTTACTATTGACTGATAATATGCTATGGTCCCTCACATGAACGAAGAGAGCTTGACGATGCCAAGGAGAAAATTTGGCGATTGCCTCGATAGTTGAGTCGATATTAATTTATAAAGAATTCAGTGCTTCCGATTAATAACCTTCGTTTGGAATTTTATATTTCGATTTGATTCTAAGATAAAGTAAATCTCCGATTTTAAGATAAAGTAAATCTTCCTGGTAAGGTAATAACTTATTTTAACAAAATGCTTCGATTACTTTTAATTTTAAAATTTCGGGAACTTCCCAGATCGGTAACGGATCGATAAATAATGTCAGTAATGATAATAATGATGATAATAATAGTAATAATAATAAGAGTAATAATAATATCAATAATGATAATAATAATAATAATAATGCTCATCATGACAATAACAATGATAATAATAATCATATTAAAATAACGGTAATCATGATAATAATAGTAATGATGATGATAACTTTAATGATAATAATAGGGGTGATAGTATTAATGATAATAGTAGGATAGTTTTCCATTTTTCAATTCGAGATTCTCATTTCCTAATTGTAGAAATTCTGCGTTTATGATTTAGGAAATTACCTTTACAATTTACAGATTTCTGTTTATAATTCAATATTTATATTTTACCATTTATGAACTTCTACCTTACAGTTTCTAATTAAATATATCTCGTATATAGTTTAATACTTTACGACTTGCTATTTTGTATTTTATTATTTTATAATCGCTGCTTCAGGTTTTGTAATCTATAAATTTATGTTTGATAATTTTTAATTTTCTGATTTTTAATTCATAACTTCACGTTTTACAAATTTATAATTTACAAGTTCTAGTTTTTATTTCGTAAGTTATATTTGTCGATTTAGAAATTTATCCTTTACGATCTACCAATTTTCTTTTCACCATTATAGTTTTATATTGTGCACTCTTGGCTCTGAAATTTGTATGGTAAATGCGGAACTATCGTCTAGATTTTAGTCCATGTCGATTGGATATCTAGCTGCAGTGCGAAGTCAGAGTTGTTAGTTTGTGTGTTTGCAACTTCTATGTCCTCGCCGAGTGAGAACTTTTGGTTTACCACTCATACGTTCTAGGTAATCTACAATCATTATAAGATAACTGAAACAATTAATCAATTTCTTGTTCCTCTAATTCCAGGATGCGGAATGTGCAACTACGTCACCGGGTGACTAACAAATTTGTAGTTTATATCAATTACCTGATTGGTCTACCGATTGGCTAGCATGACTGCATGTTACCAAAAATAGATTTCATGCGTGTTATATCGATCGTTTGGTTCCTTAGTAAGTACAATTTTGTATAATTCCTAAGCTATAATTTATGATGATTAAACAGGTTCGTCGTAATGCTTTCGGAAGCCTCTTTGTGGATAATTTTAGTTCAGAAGATTTTGGACTATCGGAACTCTTGAGTTCATAATCAGGCGATACCCGATATAACATTTGGCCTGCCAACTGCTTTATTGCATTCTTTATGGATTTATCAAACCCACTCGCTTCAGGTTATTCGTTGGATTTAAAAGGCGATCTCACCGATACAATTGGACGTAATACAGAATGACATCGCAATCACTCAACCCCAATCACAAATATCCATATTGAACTTGTTATATCTGCAAGTGATTCCAATGACAATTATGATTTTTTATAAATTTCTCCTGTGAATAAAGTATTTCTATGGTAAAATATTTTGTTTTTGTTCAAGCTTATTTGCACATAATTATTTGAGTTTACTTGGTAGTATGGCATATACTTTTAGGTATGAGTGTATTTTGTTAATCGTTCTACACAAGGATTTTTACTAAGTGGGGCAAAATTTCCGTTTAATTTAAAGTATGGATAAAATTAAGAATTATAATTAAAAGGTCTCTAGAGGAATTATAAAGTAAATAAAACTAATTTATCATTGGAAAATTTGAATAATTATTATAATTAAGAGTCAAATAGAATTAGGTGTCTAGTTTATACATTTCTATAGCATAAGTAAAATCATAGACTCAGAGTTTATACTTCGGAATTTACAGAAGATATAACTTAAATATTTCGAGATTATATACCCAGTTGAAATATCAAACTGAAGTTATACTTTGGGTATTCAGCCAGATTATAGTTCATAATCAAATACAGATTTAAGGAGATGTATAATACTACATTACAATTTAGGTATGTATAAATTATCGATGGAGGGGATAGAAGTTATCATTATACCTTTTGACACTCAGGAATTATAATTTTATATAAAAACTCTAATTTCTAATTTAGATAGCTGGGTATTTAGGTAGTTTATAAGATTCTATTGTATATTTCTACATTATATTTTAAAACTGGATTTCGTAATTTATTAAAGTTGTATTTTATCAATTGGTACTATTATATAAAATACTTTATATTTTTAACTGGAATGTAAAGCCATACTTCTAATTCAACATTAGTAGAGTATAATATAACCTAAAATTGTATTTATGCTTTAGCATCGTAGTATCTTCACACATTATATTTTAAATAGACATAATGTTATATATAATAATGTGAGATTTATAGATTATATTTTTAAATACAGTATGAAATTATATAGTTAATAATTATAAATTATACTTCTAAGCAGAGTTATTTTCGTAATTTCTGAACATTCAGCATTTTTAAATTACATTTTCAAACCCATTAATAAGGCATATTTCATGAATGAAGGGTAATACGTATTTATAGGTTATAACTTCGACTACTAATTTGAGCCATAGATTTAGAGAATAATTAAGTACTTTCATTTTATTATTTACATTTGTCGAACTTCTTTACGAGGATTTTTACATTTACTTCTGAGAAACAAAAAATTTTAGAATTATATATCTCAATGAAGTTCTTTGTACCTACACATTTCAGTCACAATTAGTATTTTGGGTCTAGAAATCAGTTCTAGCCCAACAATTGTTTTATGTCTTTCGGTTATATTTGAGTAAGTTTTCGTGTAATACTTCTTGTTCGTGTTTTTATTTTATTTTTAATTCAGATGTTTTATTTTTGGGTATATTATCTCTCTATTATCATTGTTTACTTGGTGTTTTAGATATTTTTATTTAAGTAAACTTAATGCTGGGTATGCGTGTTGTGTACTGACACATTTCGTCCCATTCCTAACTTTGGGTTTAGAAATCAGTTCTAGCCCAATAAAATAAAGGGGGAATTAAACAGAGTTTAAAACAGATTGAAACGAGAAGTGACGAGAATCTTTTGTAAAATTGAATTTAATATGGAAGTGAAGTGAATAAATTTGTGGTCAAAGCAAATAGAACAATCAATCAATGTACCCTGTAATTAAGTGGTTGATGGCTATTGATTATTGTTGTGGTTATAGAAAGGGCTATTCTTCACGTAGTGTCGCAATAAGTTTTGTGTGATTAATTTGTTCAGAGTTAATTGGTTGTAATCGGAATTTTGTACGATCTAATGTTATTATTAATAAAGCTTATCGTGTTATAGATAAAATAAAAGCGTGATCATGCACAGAATTGATAGTAAAGGAAAGTGTGATGGAAACAGTATTAGAAAATGCCAAAAGCAATTACGAAAGGCAAGAATTCGGAAATCCGAGAAAAATCAATAAATTGTAAAATCATCGAAATCGAATTGGGAAAACGGTACAGGTATAAATTAGCTAATGGTCAACAAGGAGATGATTAGAGATTTACCAGAAAATGGTTAGGAAGGGTCGAAAAGCATTGAAATGTGTAACATTAATTGACTAATTAATTAATTGGCTAATAGAAAACCCGAGCTAAAGGGAAACACGAGCCAATGGAAAACCCGAGAGATGAAGGAAACCCGAGCTAGGTAAACAAGAAGAAAAGTAAACAGAATGAAGATTTGGGCCCATTAGCTTGACACAATGATTAATTGGAAAAGAGCAAGGATAAGATAGTGCGTGTAGAAAGGCCGGAAGGGCCATTAATTATCTTTGTTCGTTGGACCATTATGGGTGACAGCCAAATCAGATAAAAATATTAAACATAGGGTTCATTAGATCATTAGTTAAATGAAAGGACGATAACAAGAGCCGAACCATCAAGAAAAGTGGTTAGTAGGATGGGGACCAATCGAAAGTCGGACATACGCTTTTCATCGGTAGTCCGTGAACCCAAGGAGTGTCCGACAATATAGTGTGGATAGCGCGTTCACTTCTTGCGAGCTATCACCCTTTTGATACAGTACCAATGTTGATCGCTCAACAAGTATCAAGCGGAGAAAATGTTGTTTGTATTCTGGGTTACGCTGGAAACAGCACGAATAGGTAAAATGTTATATTACCTTGTAACCCACCAATTTGCTACTTTTAATTTTCCTTTTGATTTTCTTTTTTAAATCTCATTTTTATTCTCTCGTTGTCTCGGTTTTGTCTCTTATTTTGTCCCACTTTTTGTCTATTTCTAACTTCTGTGTCTTCCCTTTTATAGCTTGCCCCTTCTGCGGTACTTGAGATAATAAAAACACACTTTGGAGTCAGAGTAAAAGTTTGAATTTACAAACATTGTCACCAACCCAATATATTTTGGTGAGCCCGACGTGATTAAAAGTTGGTGAAAAGACTATTGAAAAGAAAATTTGTGAAAATGAAGTGTGATAAATTGAAATTATTAAAGTGATTCTGAAAAGGTAAATTATTTAGTATAGTAATAATTTGAGATTTAAATTTTGTGGCATTAGAGAATATAATTTATTAAAGTGAATCCATATAATTTACAAAGCAAGGATAAAAAAGAACCTATAATGAGTAGTGAACATTTACCAGTTTCAGTTATTAACCACTTGCGCTATGATTTAATTTTCGGTAGCTGAGCCGCACTCTACTATATAAAGTATCGTAAGGCATCGACGCCTCACCGCGTCAGCGAACTCAGAGGTTTGACTAGTGCTTAGCGCGAGGGTAGGGTCTTACATAAAAGATTTACACGAAAATAAATAATTATTCACAACAACAACGTTGCAAACTCGTCGTTTTAGTTTTTGCGACAAATACTATCGACGTGGTATACACGTCACTTGCAGTTCTGAAAAAATCATCAAGACGTGCCTGGCACGTCAATATAGCGCAAGTGGTTAAAGAAAATAATGATTTTGCCAGTTGTCAAAAATACCTGTANTATGGATGGTTTCAAGCAATCATGATTCAAAGATTATCCTCATATCTTAAAGGAGCAGCTAGAGAGGTTTGGCAACAAATCGACTGGAAAACAATCGGCAATGATTGGGCCAAGTTGAAAGATGCATTGGGTGCTAAACTTATTTGAGTAGATATTAAGAGATAAATGCGTCAAAGATTTTATAATATAGTCCAAAACCCAAATGAAACAGTGAGCGAATTTGAGTATCATTTATCGACCCTTGTGAGCCATTTCTTTGAAGAAGATGCGAAACAATCAGGATTAGCCCAACAGATGCAGGAGCTGATCCAAGACAAATATTTGTCAGGAGTAAATAAAAAGATAAAGATGTAATTGTGCTGTGGTAAAAATTGACATTATAAATATATATATATATATATATATAAGAAGGCACAATTTTCAAAACTAAAGAACATGTCTTTAGTGGAGTAACAGCTAGTGTTATTTAGGATCCGGGTAAGAAAGAACATGTTCCCCACTAAATTGTGTAAATATAGTTGGTCAAATGTTGTATAGAGCAGTAATTGGGATTATTAAAGCACTTAAACTAAAGTACTAAAATACTGTAAAAAATAATACTAAAACCTTTACCTGATGGTATTTAGAATTTAAAAGAAAATTGAAAAAGTCGGACAAATAAGAAATATAATATTACTTTTAGAAATTCCTTTCAACTGTCAGAGTGGAATAAAATTAATAAGATTTATCATTATTTCGTCCTTATTTTAATTTTGTTTGATGATAAAACTAAAATTAATCATAAATTTTATACAAAATCTGGAATTAACAATCAATTAAACCCTTCATAACTTTGCGAACTTCTTTGATTGATCCTAACGAAATGAATCCGCCAGAATATGTCAGAACTAATCTAGCTTGGGAGATTAAGTTTTTTATTAATTAATTTATTTTTTCAGAAATATTTTATTTTATTAATTAATTAATAAGATAATGTTCAAAAATTTATATTTCTGTTTTTATGAATTCAAATCAGTTCTTTATGTATTTTTGATGACTCCAATCTCTTCTTTGGATATCAATCTAAATATGTGAATATAAACAACATTATATATAGAAAGTAACACTTAATTTAAACAAATAAATATTTCATCAACAACACAAATCTTTTGTATGAAATTTTTCTGAAAATTAACTTCCTTTATTAAACACTGACTCTAGGGGTTATTTTTTTTGTTCCTTTAATGAAGTTATTGACACAATGTATTTGCAATACAAATTATAAAACATGCATTAAGAAAATTCTTGAATGCTTATAATCAGTGCTAATTTTCTACTATATTGTTATTATTGATGGGTTACAGTTAGAACACATTTTACTTTTTCGAACTCTTTCCAGTGTAACCCAAAATACAATGCTGCTATACCGATTGATACCCGTTGAGTGATCAACGTTGGAACTGTATCAAGTGGGTGAGTACCAATAAAATGTGGGTATACCTTTGTATACTATAATTGGCAAGCACTCGAGCGGGTACGCGGACTGCTGATAGAAAGCCTGTGTCAGACTTTCATTTAGTTCCGGTAACTTCTCCCACCCCGAACGTAGTCACCATACTTATACAACGTTCGATCATTATGTACATATAACTACGTAAAATTTATTTCTTTTACAAAAGTATTACATTACATTGGAATGTTTTCAGGTGGAAGTTTTAGCTAGGCGACCTTGCTGAAGCTTCTTGCGGGCTACCATACCCTGGCGCTTTCACGTAGCCGACTGCTTGGTTGCTCCGGCTGGTTGAACTCCGACAGCTCTTGAGCTACTGGGCTGATATAGTAAAATCGCAAGTTAACTAAATTATCAAATTCAAAGCGATTTTAAATCTAGGTAATTCCTCAATAAGTCTCAATAATTTGATGTCCGCGATAATATTGTCAGCGTTCTCTAACTAGCTTTATACTACGTTGATCCCCACACTAAATTTGTAATTAATTCTATTTAATTGAATTAATTTAAATTTGGTAACTAATTATTTTAGTTTAAATATTATGTTTAATTAAATTTGTTTATATTATTTATTTAGCTAAAATATTTAAAGATTTTTAAGCATTTTTCCTTATTTAGATTTTAGATAAAAAGATCCCAATTTATTAATGCCGCTAAAATCAATCCAACCGATGGTTGGAATTGCTGGGGTTAAGTCTCGTACTTAAATTCTTCACTTCTTCCTCAGTCATGATTGCATGAGAAGGCGTATCCATCATTTTTACGCTGGAGTTTGAGCCAGATGCCGAGGGTTACTAAAAATAGGTTTTAAGTAGTCCTGATAATATTATTGGAGATAAGGCTGCTGTTTCTAAATTTTGTAACGAGAATCCGTTAATCAATTAGATTATTATTACTTCGTTAATTAATTAATAAACCTGATAATAATAATAATAATAATAATAATAATAATAATAATAATAATAATAATAATAATAATAATAATAATAATAATAATAATAATAATAATTGTTTCTCAACAATAAATGCAATCAATATTTGCAGTCCTAAAGAGGACGCATACACATTCGAAATAAAATATTTAGGACTCTAAAGAGAACCGACACAATAAAAATAAACATAATTATAAGAACCGATATGCATTAAAAGGATAATTATATTGGTTACAAAAATTACCATTACAAAAGTTACAAATGAATCATTATATTGGTGGTTCGTTCTCATCTCTTTTCAAAACTGTTGAGAAACTGTGTCAAAACTGGAGAAACTGTGGAGAAACTAAAATAAAAATAAAAATATTTTTAAAAATAAAACGGATAAATCATTACCATTAATCGTTATCATTCGTCTGCAGATGATTCATCAAGAGGCAAAAGATTATTTAATTCATTATCTAAAATATTATAATGCCCATATGCGAAGCTCTTGTTCTCTTCAACCCAATCCCTTTATCATCGTTATTTGTAAAGGGCTACCTTAGTTCTAATTGTAAATAATTGATGGTTTCGTGTAGCAAATCGGGATTGATTCACCTTCGGTATACGCATTCCAAGATAACACTCCACATAAGTAGGTAGTTAGGGCACCGCAGGAACAATTACCCTGGGGGGGGGGGGAGTAGATGGATGGGTCACCGCCAGACCACATATACCCTTTGCCCCCCCGACCGGGAAATTTTTTTTTTTAAAAATAAAATGTCAAGGTCATTTATTTTTTCAAGGTCATTTATTATTTTCAAGGTCATATTTTAAAATTTAAATTTACAGAGTTTCCGCCAACAAATATTATTCAACGATAGCTCATTTTAAAGCCCGACTTTAATATTGACAAAGTTATCTAAAATTAACATTGAAAATCCCAGAAAACCTTTATCTTAAATTGAATTTAACTTTAATATTTTAGACCATTGATTACTTAAATTTTAAAATTAGACATTAATTTACTTATTTAACCAATAATTTCATGTGACCATCTGGTTGTATCTATTTGACAGTGTTTAGTACTAGGTATCTTGTACTTGGTTGTTAGTACTTGTTAGGTGGTGGTATGTACTAGATATCAGGTAACTGGTTGTTAGTATCTAGTTGTATGTTGTAGGTACTTAGTAGTTGGTTGATAATGCTTAGTACCTGGTTGTTGACAGTTGTGAGTACTTCGTAGGTGGTAGGTAGTTGTTAGCTGGTTGTTTGAGAGTTAGTTAGTACGTGGTATCATGTTGTAAGTATTTGGTAGCAGGTAACTGGTTGTTGGTAACTAGTTGTAGGTATCTGATTGTAAATACATGTTCGTAAGTTACTGGTTGTTGGTATCTTTTACTTGGTAGTTGGTATCTGATTGTTGGTTTGTTGTTGAATTATTAAAATTTGTCTTTGAAAAATATTTCATAAAAATTTTCATTAAAAATTATTCCATAAACATTTCCATCTAAAATTACCATTGAAAAATATTTCATTAAAATTTTCATTAAAATTATCTTAAAATTTTTATTTCTCAGAAGCTGTCGGTTATTCAAACTTTTTGTTAATAAATTTTAAAATCTTACTTTAATTTAATTATTTAAAAATTATTACTTTAATTTACTTATTTAACTTTAATTTGAAATTTTGGACCATTGATTACTTAATTTTAAAAATTTGGACCTTAATTGACTTTAATTTAATTTTTTAGAAGCTTATTTTACTTATTTGAACCATAATTTACTTTAATTCAAAAGTTAAGACCATTGATTACTTTAATTTAAAATTTTGAACCTTAATTAAGTTATCTAGACCATAATTTACTTTAATATTAAAATTTGGACCATAATTAACTCATTTGAACCCATCGATTACTTTAATTCAATAATTAGACCCATAGTTTACTTTATTTTAAAATTTGGACCTTAATTTACTTATTTAGACCATTATTTACTTTAATTGATAAATTTTAACATTAATTTACTTATTTGAGCCCATTGATAACTTTAATTCAAAAATCTGAGCCCATAATTACTTTAATTCAAAAATTTGAACCTTAATTTACTTTATTTCATTTTTAGATCCATAATTTAAAATTTTTGACCATTGATTACTTTAATTCAAAATATGAGCCAAAAATTTACTTTAATACAAAAATCTTAGCCCATAATTTACTGTAATTCAATTTTTAGACCCTAAATTTGCTTTATTTTAAAAATTTACCACGTTTCTTAGTGTAGACCACCTTTTTCTATTGAAATTCTCTGGACCAAGAAAATCTACCTTAATTTACTTTGAATAATCCATGCTTTCTTAGTGATAATGTATTGACAAAAAAATTTGTATTGAAAATCCCAGGACCATCGAGACCCTCTCACTATAGTCTGATAAAAAAAAATTTGTACTAAAAATCCCTGAAAGCAAAAAAATGAGTTGGGAACAATTGCGTAATAAAAAGTTGGGAACAATTATACCCCCCCAGTAGATGGATGAGTCACCGCCAGACCACATATACCCCCTCCCCCCCCCCGGTCGGGAAATTTTTTTTTTTTTTAAATAAAATGTCAAGGTCATTTATTTTTTCAAGGTCATTTATTATTTTCAAGGTCATATTTTAAAATTTAAATTTACAGAGTTTCCGCCAACAAATATTAGCTCATTTTAAAGCCCGATCCAAGACCTTTCGATTGATCTATAGAAGGTATCATCATCATTAATATTAACAAAGTTATTAACATTTAACCAAAAATCATTTTCAAGGTCATATAATTATTAGTGGTCTGGCGGTGACCAGGTTTTCGTTTGCCCAAACGTTATCGTTCCCATTATCCGAATTTATTAATTGATAGCTTAATATGAAGCTTAGGGCTAGATCTATCTATTGATATATAAATATTATTAATATCATTATTATTGGCAAAGTTATTAATGTTTTCCCGAGACCATTTTCAAGGTCATATAATTATTATTTTCAAAAATATTATTAAGTGATCTGGCGGGCTCCTGGTTTTCGTTTGCCCAAAAGTTATCGTTTCCATTATCCGAATTTATTAATCAAACACTTATTTTGAAGCCCAGTGCAAGATCTATCTACTGATGTATAAAGATTATCATCGTCATTAATATTGACAAAGTTATTAACGTTTTCCCGAGACCATTTTCAAGGTCATTTGTCTATTTTATTATTTTTTCCAAATATTATTATTTTTCAAGGTCATTTATTTTTTCAAGGTCATTTATTTTTTCAAGGTCATTTAATTTTTCAAGGTCATTTTTTTTTCAAGGTCATTTATTTTTTCAAGGTCATATTTAAAAATTAAATTTACAGAGTTCCCGCCAACAAAAATTGTTCATCGATAGCCATTAATATTAATATATTAATATTATTTAAATTATTTCATAAATCTCATAAATTTCAGAAAAATTCATAAAAATGTTCACTTTAATAAAAAATATTTAATACAATTTTAAAAGAAATATTTGCCGGGAGAATATAAGTGATAATAATTAGTGGGAAATCGAGAATCGACGGTTATAAGCGATGAGGATATATAAATAAAATTATTTCTATTATCTGAGTTACTAACGAATTAAAATATTTTAATAATGTGATAAACTTTTATTTAATAAAGTATTTAATCCCCAAATGATTATTTTATTACATAAGAAACCGTGAATGGTATTTGACTGAGTAATTATGATAAATTCATATTTTAAATTTTGATTAACTCCTTTAATATTGAATTAATAATTATTATATTTACTATTTTACATTAAATATTTCAAAAATAAATATTCTAAAAGATAATTTACGATACATTACTCTTTTCAATGAAAATGAGCATTCAAAGTTAAAAAGGACACATGAAAACTTACTCAAATATAATCGAGAGACATAAAACAACAAAACCAAATTCGTTTAAATATTCTATAGCAATTGTTAGTTCTTATAATTTCCTCACTTTAATGAAGATTCTTACCACCTGAGAATAATATTGTTAATTTATCTCGGTGTTATTAAAATTATCTTTCGACTTTACGCTTCTTACCATTTTAGAATAAGATTTTTTATCAAAATTTGTGTTAATTTACTGTTTCAATTTGATGGAGTTATTGTTAATTCGTTTTATTATATATACTCTGAGTTTATCCGACAAGATATTTTGACCCCCCCATGGGTATTGGTCGTAAGGGTACTGGTCGTAAGGTACTGGTCGTAAGGGTACTGGTCGTAAGGTACTGGTCGTAAGGGTACTGGTATGTTTTAATGATTTTATTTAGACAAATCTTTGGTTATTATTTGGCACTAAATTCATTGGTAATTTTTTAGAGTTGATGTTAGTGGGATTTAGTGAATATTCAAGTGAATTACTATAATTTTTGTGAATTTCATGTTAATTGAAAGAATATTTAAGAATTTGCTATATTTTATTGACTTGTTTTTAAAATAAAAATTATTTTTATGAGGATAATAATTTGAGTTTTTACAATAATCAAGTGATAGGATAAATTTGATGATGACTTTGTAATGATAATTTGACTAAATAATTTTTTTTTCATATATTTTCTAAGAATATTTCCACATTGATGAACTTTAAAATATTGAAAATCTAAAGTTGAAACCAACTAATTTTATCATGAATTTTATTTGAAATCTACTTGAAAATTATTGTAAAATATACTGAAATTTGTGATTTAGTTTGGAAGATATATCATGTTATAATTGCTATAATTGGCTGAATCGATGAAGAATTATGATCAATCAATATATTTCATCTCTAGTTAGATATTTGATGGTAAATGTGGTGAAATATTTGTAGAAAATATTGATTTTAGTGAATTTTGATCTTTTAGTGGGCTCTTACTACATGAATTTAGCTACTAAATTATTTCAATGGAAAAATGTCTGTAACAATTAAATAAAATTCATATTTTGAAGAATTTTCTATGGATTTTAAAAGAATTGATATATTAAAGGGCTCAAGTGAGTGAACTTAATGGATATAGTCGGTTGGATTTAGTGAGGGTTTGGTTAAGATGTGAATATATGATTTTTAAGGAATATATTCTGTTGGATGTTTAAAGGGGTAGAAATATTTGGCGAGGGATCGGTTAAGGTGGAAATGATTTGAATATCTCTATTTAATTCGATAATTTTCTTATAGGTAAAATATCAATGTTTCAAGGGAAATATTCAGTATTTAGCTATGAGTCAATAATAGTTCCTGTGAAATTATATCGTTTTAGGTTTATTAGGTTGTAATGAATGTAATTGCACAGTAATTTAGATTTATGTTTTACTTTAGAACCAGTTTTTATTAATTATCCACGGTTTTATTAAGTCGTTTAGGGTAAATGATCAATTAAATGTTTATTTACTTGGTTTTGACAATGAAATATCTGAAATCTTTAGAATTAATTGGGAATGATATCAAAGGTTATTGCTTTAAATTATTTACCTTTATTTAACATGTTATAGACGGATATTCATTGTGGGGATATCGGTGACAAATTTTGACTTAAAAGAGTTGGACATCGACAACAACTAAAGAAAATTGAACTTTATTGAAGGAAATTTATGATTTTAATTAGAAATTAAATCGGTTGAATATCAGTTAAGTGTAAAATATGGTCATTTGAAGGAATATTGTTATCGGGTGGATAAACCTTTCAATGATATTTTGCTAAATTACCTTTTGCTAAATATTATTTTAAATGACAAAGTTAACCAATAAATTAGTCGATCGAAATAAGAATTCGGTAAAAGTTACATTTAAAATATTCCAATTATTCACGAATTTCTGATAAAGATATATATGAGCATTTATTTCTCACTAAATTACCTAGGAATTTCTAACTAATATACATATGCCTTAATTAATATACCCTTGCGACATGTTGAATGTGAGCAGTACCCTTGCGACTAATACCTCTAGGGGGACAGAATATCTTGTCGGATAAACTCGGAGTATAAGAACTTGCAATATGCTACCCAAATTGTCTTTATTGATACATCAACATACTGTTATTTAAAAAATTAACTAAAAAATACTCAAAAATACTATATTATCTAAGAATTCATTTACTGAATGATATCTTAAAATTTAAGGCTTAAATGATCTTGCTTTTAATATACCTATGAATTGATTTCTAAAATAATCATGTTTTTCTATCAAACATGCATAAATTGAATATAAATTTGCTGAATATGAAATAATCATGTTTCTTGCTAAAGAATTTACTAAATAATATCTCCAAATGATATTTCGCAGAGAGGTATATAAAATCTCTATGAATTTGTTAATTGTTTTTCTCAATATAAATTGTTAATTAGTTCCTAAAATAGTCACAAAGAATTCTTCTAAGAATTTTATTCAAAAAGACCACCAATTAATCATATATTAATAATTTTAAATATTATACTAAATATGTTTCTAGTTAAATGATTGAAATATTTGGTATTACTATCAACTATATGAAAATTGTTATGAATCCAAGAATATTTAATTAAATGGTACAGCCAAAAACCAGGGATTTCTAACTAAATTGGTAAATTTAACATATCATCACCATTTGGTAGTTGCGCCCAATATATTTAATTACCAAGATTATTTCATATTATTCAATGTTTGAAAATTTTCTATATTATAGTACCGTCATTATGTATGGTAATAATTCATTTGACTTTGATATTGTATTGATTTGTATTGAGAACTTACATGTATATAGTATGATATTCATTAATCAGTGTTGAACAGGCTTGACAATTGTGAACATTCTTCTCGTGACACTTAGAACAAACAATTACGTGACCACACGGTAAATACAAAACCGAAACTTGATTTTCTTTTCAAATTGAAATACCTTTTCTTAAGATCGTTAGTAGCATATAATGAGGACTCCAGCGCACTTTCAAGGTCATGGAATATCAAGATCAAATATAGACCAATCGAATCATTTATTTATTTATTTTTTTTTAAATTAACATTTTATTTAATTACTTCTTTTTAATTTTTTCATTTTAATTTTATTAATTAATTATTTTATTATGTTTTATTTTAATTTATTACATTTAATTAATTTATTAGTTTATTAATATTTTATTTTAATTACTTACGCTATTTAATTATTATTATTATTATTATTATTATTTTTTATTTATTTATTTATTTATTTTTTTTTTTTTTTAATTAATTAATTTATTTTTTATTTTTATTTAATTACTTCTATTTATTTATTTATTTATTTTTTTTTTTATTTTTAATTTTCTTAATTAATTATTTTATTATGTTTTTATTTTAGTATTATTTTATTTATTTATTATTATTATTATTATTATTATTATTTTTTTTTTTTTTTTTTTTTTTTTAATTTTACATTTACATTATATTCTAACAAGAGGTAAATTATAACAATAATATTTCAATTTGAATAAAATATTAATTAGAAATTATTTAATTTATTATAAAATAAAACGCTGAGTTAATTTTAGATAAACCGGATATTAATTTTTCGGAAAAAATAAATAAAATAAACACAAAAATAATATTTCTTACTTGAAACTAATTATCTAAATTAATTGGACAAATGAATAATTAAATGATAAAACACATTTTAATTAACTAAGTCAAATAATTCACAATATATATTTTATTATTCACATAAATTTAATTGTTAAAGTGCTTGTTTCGATTTGCATTCATTTCTAGACATAGTAGTTGCAATATGCATTTGACGAATCTTATAGTGACCGTAGGCATAACTTTCATTACAATTGTACCAATACCTTTTATCGTTTTTCTGTCATGAAAGTATACAACTGATGATTGACACTTCCTATTCTTTTTTGTGGGATGCTCACTGTTCCACCATCAGTATACACTTTTTTATAGACTTCATGTGTAAGATTAGAGTTTGTAAGTCTTATTCCTTTGGCTTTTAGAGTGTTTTTATCGCCTTGGAGTGAGTAGCACTTGGGTCGAAGAAACACCCATTCTTTATATTGATTTCCTTTATTCTCATCCTTAACTTTCCCGATTACAGAACAAATTTTATCAGAGAACAACGGATCGGTCACTGGATAATTTGAAGTATCTAGGAGCCCATCTTCAATCATTTTTGGATATAGTTGTAAGCGTAAATCTACATTTTTACACTCTAAAAAGAAGGAATCTGTGTCACCAGCTACGATATTAATTTGACAATTGAATTTTTCTCTATAACTCTGTAGTTCTTTATATTGAAATTGGTACATGCGAAGTTTGGATAAATCAAGTACGGTTTGTCCAATATACATTGGTCTATCTAAACACACAATTTCCTTATTGAGTATAACAGCAATGAGATCATCCGCAATCTTGATGCTACGACGAAACATAGGATGACTACAATAAGTTATCAATCTTTTGCTTTTGCTGCATAATCTCAAATTTATACGTTTCTTCAAGTTTTCCACAGTTTTACCGTATAAACTGTTGTTCTTTAACTTATAATAATCTCGCTGAAACGAATCCGTACTAGCTGCTCTCATTTTGGTATTGTAATCAATATATCCTTTGAAAATAGCCACTTGTTTGAATTCTACAGCACGATTAACTTTTGTGACTTTTGCGCCGTAACTCAACCACTCTGTCAAAACTCTACCATTAACTACATAGTTTTTCTTAGGCTCATGAGTTAACAACAGCTTTTCAACTTTACTACCAGGTGGATAACAAAGCTCAGGAGCTATAGGTAAATCATCTAGCTTATCTTGTATACTATCAGGAATGACGATGTCAACCTCTAGAACATATCCACGATCTCCATCAAACTCATCCCCATTTGCACATCTTTCAACAATACCATTCATTTCAGTCTGATCATTTATCCATCTAAATTCCCCAACAGGAAGTTTTTGCGACAGCGCCCATCCATATAAATTATTAACATCTAGGTATGACATTTGTGTTGATTCATCAGCTTCAACATGATGTTTGTTGATAAATGTCATTCCACCACGAATACCAGCTTCAAATAAACGGTAAAGCTCTGGATCTTGAATAAGTTCTACCGGTTCAGGTAACTGTTTAATAGCTGATGCCCAACTTAATCCGGGTATGGAAACAAACGATAGAGCCTCAAGTCCATCTTCGTCAAATGTTTTTTCTCTGAAAGCTTCAAAAACATCGGCCAACAGAAAAACATCCAACTTGAAATATACGAGCATGTAATCTAGCAGTGTCTCACAGTTGTATTGTCGCCAGATTCGATTTGCATGTATATAATCTTCTTGACTAACTCCCTCCCAAATCGGTGGTAATTCTGTTATTGACTGTAAAACATCCATTGATGTAGCCATATCATAAGGAAAAATGGTTTTACAAGTCATCATCTGTGATTCGAAAACATCTGAGGTCAGTGGAAGACATGGTAAATTTCTTGATAAATTTGCCAAGCTGCTATTTAAAAATTGTAAAGAATCAATGAATCTAATTCTTCTGCCTTTTGATGTCGCTGTAAGTGTGAGAAACTTTTCTGTTGATTGAGGAATAACATTTAAATTCCAATCAGGGAATTTTCCAATTGCATATTTTAATATATGATGAATGTCATATCCACGAAGATTATGAAATACAACAGGTAAAGACGGATTGATTCTTCTAGCCAAGTTGCAATCTTGACATGCTGCTCCGAGATATTGACCAGTAAAATGATCATGATCTCGAACAGGTATATTGATAATCTTTTTACAAAGGTAGCAATGAGTTTGATTCGTAAATTCTTCCTGCTGTTCCCAAGTGAGTTCCATCATTTCCTTTGATCCATTAATTTTATACCACGGATAAACTATGTCTGTAGCTATATCATCCAATGCTTGTATGAACTGAATTATACAGTTTTCCCCAACAAATGTTTCATTTCGGATCGGACAACCTTGATGAAGAAGCACAAATTCAGATGCAATCGGCTCATGTTTTTGGAAGTGTTTGTCATCTAGAGGTAATATCGATTCAAAGTCCGCGTAGACAACAAACTGCTGTTTTATAGTTTTACTCCAGTCTTTAAATTCGATATATTTATTCTCTGGCATTGAGTATAGAGTCGTCCGCTCCACATTTTTCCTGCAAAGACCTATATGTCTTTCAAAAGCAGGACGTTTTCGAAACCCATGAAGACATGTATGACACCATTGTGATTGGATTCTGACTCCTTCTACTCTATCTCTGTAATTCAGCAGTCGATCGAGATTGGTTACAGCCAAAAAATGATAATTTAATTCTAAAATTTAGTTAATATTTTTAATGATTAAAGGAAATATTACCTTCTTCAATCAATAAGAGATATATCTGAGATCCCGTCGAAGTACTTCTATATACCAAGTCAACGAACGGATTCTTGAAAATATCATTAGTTTTTTGTTTAATTGGATCTTTATTATATTTGAGAACATTGATCGCTAGATTTGGATTCATTGCTTCAAATTGACAAATGTTAACCAACTTCATCGGAAACCATTCAAATTTCCATTTTAAGTCTTAAAAACAAAATTCAATGATTTATGACATTTATAAATATATATATTACCACTTAAGTTATATTTTGTTGTTCTTTCTCTATCCCGACGTATGTCATCATAACGTAATACGGCCAGTATGCTATATAAAAAGCAGAATTGATCATTATTTTGAACATTAACTAAAGCCTGGCAGTTTTTCAGGTAATTTGGCGTTTTAATGTAACTTGAACCTAAGTAAATATCTTGATTTATATATATAATAATGTAAATAAACTTACCAGATACATGTATTATGTCTGATAATTTAGTTAAAATCATAGTAACTTCTAATATTTTATGAATTCTCCACCCACTACTTTGTTGAGTGTATTTCTCCAACTTTTCTTTTAATTTTTCAATTCCATCATTAATAAATGAAGATGACATTGTAATTGCTTTATTCGACAAACACCATTTTTTAATTTCACCATCCTCTTTGATAAACTCTGCACAAAGTCCAAATTGGATTTTTACTGTCCCCATTCGTTGAATATGATCTTCTATTTCTTTGATGAGACAATCTGGAACAACAATGTCAGGAGAATTAATTGCAGATACATCGCTTATCAATTCAACACGAGAACCATTTAAGTCAGACTCCCGACGTGGACACAATTGTATGTTAGAGTCTCCATTTCCGTAAAATATTGACTTTCGTTTTGTGGTGCCAGAGTTTTGTCTAACTATATTTATAATTAATATTAAACAACTTAAATAACATAACTTGTAACATATTCTTTAATCTGCTTAGGATCGTATGATGTGTTCATTTTCGATTGTACTATAAAAAATTAATAATTGTTAATAGTAGAAAGAGTATTACTTTTAGTGATCATCCTGCTCTTCGTTTCTTCGAATCTTCTAAGATGGTGTCCGTGTTGTCGTACAAACATTAACCACCTACCTGGTGATATAATGAGACATTCCGGACATATGTAACCCGATAAGGTAGAGTCATTTATCTTGAAATATGATGATGTAACTGATTTACAGTTCTCCACATCTTCATGACTTTCGGCAATACAAAATTTATATAAACTGCATCCGTTCACTAAAAGAAAATAATCAATAATATTAGATAGAGAATAAAAAATTATTCACTTATATAAGTTAAATTAAAAGTTTAAATGACAAACATTTGAAAAGTTACTGCTTATATATTACACATGATTAAATTCTGACCAATCAAAATGAAGGAAGGGGTAGGAAAAATAAATATATTCTGACCAATCAAAATCAAGGAAGGGGTAGGAAAAATAAATGCATTACGTTGCAGTATTTTAAAACTTCAATATATTTTAAAACACATTTTGATGCTAAAGTTGACTTATTTAACATTTTTCATAATAATTTAATAAAAAATAATGTGATGAACCCACAAAGTAATATCATTTTTCATCAAATTGCAAAACAGTAATAACGTTTTCATAAAATTGTAACAAAGTAATAACATATTTCAGATAAATTTTCAACAGTTGTAAAATATTTAAGCAAATTGTAACAAGATTAGAAAATATTACAACAAAGTAGTAACATATTTCAGAGAATTTCAACAAAGTTGTAAAATATTTATCAAATTGTAACTAAAATAATAAAAATATTGCAACAAAGTAATAAAATAATGATGTTAATTGGGACAAATCAATACGTTATTTCGAAGACCGACAACAAATTAAAAAGAATATTGTAATAAATTGTGAAGTCTTTCAGTAAATTACAACAAAGTAATAACATATTTCGGAAATATTTCACCAGATGTAAAATATTTAAGCAAATTGTTATAAGATTATAAAAATAGTGCAACAAAGTAATAAAATAATACAAAATTTTAAACTCTAGATCAATCCATTTTATAGAAAATTAAATTTTATCTCTATAATATATGAATAAATATACAAGGAAATTACGTTAACTGTATAAAAAATACAAATTTATCGTAAAAACATGTGTGTATTACACACAACATACGAGACATAATTTTTAATCAAGCTATTTTATAGAAAATTAAATTTTATCTATATAATATATGAATGAATATCCAAGGAAATTACGTTAACTGTATGAAAAATACAAATTTATCGTAAAAACATGTGTGTATTACACAAAAAACAAGATACATAATTTCTAATCAATCCATTTTATAGAAAATTAAATTTTATCTATATATTATATGAATAAAATCCTAAGAAAATTACGTTAACTATATGAAAAATACAAATTTATCGTAAAAACATGTGTGTATTACACACAAAGCGACAAACTAAAATTGTAATTGAGCCATTTTATAGAAAATTAAATTTTATCTATATAATATATGAATAAAAATCCAAGAAAATTACGTTAACCGCGCGAAAAATACAAATTTATCGTAAAAACATGTGTGTATTACACACAAAGCGACAAACTAAAATTGTAATTGAGCCATTTTGTAGAGAATTAAATTCTGCCTATACATGGTTACACTTTAATCCCAATCGAACAAAGAGAAAAGAGAGAAAAAGAGAGAGAAAAAACATTAGAGTAGGGTATTGTGTGGACCCGGGTGAAACCTTTGCATAGATCTCTTCAAGACCTTTCGAATGATGTGAATAAAATAAATTTTAATTATAAAATACCGCAACGTAATATATTTTTAAAATACCGTAACGTAATATATTTTTAAAATACCGCAACGTAATGTATTTTAAAAATACCGCAACGTAATATATTTTTTAAAATACCGCAACGTAATATATTTTTAAAATACCGCAACGTAATATAAATTTAAAATACCGCAACGTAATATAAATTTAAAAAAAAAAAAAATTTTTTTAAAAAAAAAAATTAAAAAAAAAAAAAATTTTAAAAAAAAATTTAAAAAAAAAAAAAAAATTTAAAAAAAAAAAAAAAAAAATACCCCCCCTCCCCCCGGGGGGTATGACGTCATATGTCTTTGTGACGTCATCGATGACGTCATATGTCTTTGTTCCCGGGTCCACACAATACCCTACTATCGTTCAGTTTTTCCGTTAGCATATTTTCAATCAGTGTAAAATTTTTATGAAATAATTTTCCAAGTCAAAATTAAATACAAATTTATATTAAATTAATTTCAAAGACAGATTTCAATTAACCACTACTAATAAAAATAATAGTAAATGAAAAGGATAAATTTTAAAACTAACTAATAAATTTAGAACGAGAATGAGAATTGTTAGTAATAATTAAATTAAAGTAAATTATGGACATAAATTTTTAATTAAAGTAATAATTTTTAATCTATTACTAAAAAGTTTGAATGATAGTCAGGTTTTGAGAAATGAAAATTTTAATGAAATAGTTTTTAAAGAAAATTTAGATGCAAATTTTACAAATAATAATAATGATAATAATGATAATAAAATAATATTAATAAAAATAATAATAAAAATAATACTTTATATTGCTAAGCATTAATAATGTAATTATATTTGAATATTTTTTATTCATGTATAACAATTAATTAAAACAAATATAAATAATATTAATAGATTAAATTAATTAAAATGGAATTGAGAAATGATGCAGTATATCAAATTATTGATCCAAGGGCTGTGGGAAAACATTATTTGTTTGTAAATTATTACAATCAAATATGTTTAAGTCAAAATTTAAAAGGTCAACCAGATACTTACAATCAAATACTTACAATAATGTATTTCTAACAAACAGCAAGATACCAAATACTTTCAACATGATACCACGTACTAACTAACTCTCAAACAACCAGATATTTTCAACTAACTCCTTACAATCAACTAAATATTCTTCATTGTATTTTATGTAATGTATTTTTTTAAATTAATTTTTTTTATACAACTTCTATAATAGTTTTAATTACAATCAGTAGAAAAACCTTTTAAAAATGTCTAAATTTAACAAAAATGATGATTTTCATCAAAAAATGAATAATTGTCAACTCATCACTACGTGGGATTGATGATAATTTAAATTAAAATGAAAGACTATAGAATTCTAATTTACAAAACAATCTTCTTTTAATTGATTACTACTGACTTATTATTGCAATGTAAAAATCGCATTCAATAAATACTTATTGTTGATCAGTTTTATTATATATACTCTGAGTTTATCCGACAGGATGTTTTGACCCCCTAAGGGTACTGGTCGTAAGGGTATTGCTAACACTCAACCCCCACCTACCCATTTACTAGATACTAGATACCAACAACCAGCTAACAACTAGATACTAAGTACTTACAACCGACATCAACCAGATACTAAGCATTATCAACCTACAACTATATATCAACAATCAGTAAACATTGTATAGATCATGTTGTTGAAAATGTTATGAACTGTGGAGATGATGAATGTGAATGTGGTAATAAATTTTAGTGTATATTTAAAGTATAATATTTAGAATTTCTTTGTTAAAGTTTTGTCTTGAATATTTTTACAAGTAACTTTGTGAACAATACCCATGTGACTTGTCGAGTGTGAGCAGTACCCTAGTGATCAGTACCCTTGTGAGCATTACCCATAGGGGACAAAATATTTAGTCGGATAGACTAGGAGTATATATTAATACTAATAATAATAATAATAATAATAATAATAATAATAATAATAATAATAATAATAATAATAATAATACATGGCTCATTCGAAAGGTCTTGGATTGGGCTTTAAAGAGAGCTATCGATAAACAATTTTTGTTAGCGGGAACTCTGTAAATTTAATTTTTAAATATGAACTTGAAAAAATAAATGACCTTGAAAAAATAAATGACCTTGAAAAATAATAATATTTGGAAAAAATAATAAAATAGACAAATGACCTTGAAAATGGTCTCGGGAAAACGTTAATAACTTTGTCAATATTAATGACGATGATAATCTTTATACATCAGTAGATAGATCCTGCACTGGGCTTCAAAATAAGTGTTTGATTATTAAATTCGGATAATGGAAACGATAACTTTTGGGCAAACGAAAACCTGGTCACCGCCAGACCACTAATAATTATATGACCTTGAAAATGATTTTTGGTTAAATGTTAATAACTTTGTTAATATTAATGATGATGATACCTTCTATAGATCAATCGAAAGGTCTTGGATCGGGCTTTAAAATGAGCTAATATTTGTTGGCGGAAACTCTGTAAATTTAAATTTTAAAATATGACCTTGAAAATAATAAATGACCTTGAAAAAATAAATGACCTTGACATTTTATTTTAAAAAAAAAAAATTTCCCGACCGGGGGGGGGAGGGGGTATATGTGGTCTGGCGGTGACCCATCCATCTACTGGGGGGGTATAATTGTTCCCAACTTTTTATTACGCAATTGTTCCCAACTCATTTTTTTGCTTTCAGGGATTTTTAGTACAAATTTTTTTTTATCAGACTATAGTGAGAGGGTCTCGATGGTCCTGGGATTTTCAATACAAATTTTTTTGTCAATACATTATCACTAAGAAAGCATGGATTATTCAAAGTAAATTAAGGTAGATTTTCTTGGTCCAGAGAATTTCAATAGAAAAAGGTGGTCTACACTAAGAAACGTGGTAAATTTTTAAAATAAAGCAAATTTAGGGTCTAAAAATTGAATTACAGTAAATTATGGGCTAAGATTTTTGTATTAAAGTAAATTTTTGGCTCATATTTTGAATTAAAGTAATCAATGGTCAAAAATTTTAAATTATGGATCTAAAAAATGAAATAAAGTAAATTAAGGTTCAAATTTTTGAATTAAAGTAATTATGGGCTCAGATTTTTGAATTAAAGTTATCAATGGGCTCAAATAAGTAAATTAATGTTAAAATTTATCAATTAAAGTAAATAATGGTCTAAATAAGTAAATTAAGGTCCAAATTTTAAAATAAAGTAAACTATGGGTCTAATTATTGAATTAAAGTAATCGATGGGTTCAAATGAGTTAATTATGGTCCAAATTTTAATATTAAAGTAAATTATGGTCTAGATAACTTAATTAAGGTTCAAAATTTTAAATTAAAGTAATCAATGGTCTTAACTTTTGAATTAAAGTAAATTATGGTTCAAATAAGTAAAATAAGCTTCTAAAAAATTAAATTAAAGTCAATTAAGGTCCAAATTTTTAAAATTAAGTAATCAATGGTCCAAAATTTCAAATTAAAGTTAAATAAGTAAATTAAAGTAATAATTTTTAAATAATTAAATTAAAGTAAGATTTTAAAATTTATTAACAAAAAGTTTGAATAACCGACAGCTTCTGAGAAATAAAAATTTTTAAGATAATTTTTAATGAAAATTTTAATGAAATATTTTTCAATGGTAATTTTAGATGGAAATGTTTATGGAATAATTTTTAATGAAAATTTTTATGAAATATTTTTCAAAGACAAATTTTAATAATTCAACAACAAACCAACAATCAGATACCAACTACCAAGTAAAAGATACCAACAACCAGTAACTTACGAGCATGTATTTACAATCAGATACCTATAACTAGTTACCAACAACCAGTTACCTGCTACCAAATACTTACAACATGATACCACGTACTAACTAACTCTCAAACAACCAGCTAACAACTACCTACCACCTACGAAGTACTCACAACTGTCAACAACCAGGTACTAAGCATTATCAACCAACTACTAAGTACCTACAACATACAACTAGATACTAACAACCAGTTACCTGATATCTAGTACATACCACCACCTAACAAGTACTAACAACCAAGTACAAAATACCTAGTACTAAACACTGTCAAATAGATACAACCAGATGGTCACATGAAATTATTGGTTAAATAAGTAAATTAATGTCTAATTTTAAAATTTAAGTAATCAATGGTCTAAAATATTAAAGTTAAAGTCAATTTAAGATAAAGGTTTTCTGGGATTTTCAATGTTAATTTTAGATGCAAATCTTCGTCAATTAATCAATGACCACATGCAATTATTGGTTAAATATGAAAATAAGGGTTATAATTAGTTGTTTAATAAATTATGGTGTAAAATTAAGTAATAAAGGATAAATAGTTAAATTAAGAATAAGTAAATAAAAGTTAAAAATTTTAAATAGGTAAATTAAAGTCCAAATTTTAAAATTAAGTAATCAATGTTCTAAAAAATTAAATTAAAGTTAAATAAGTAAATTAAAGTAATAATTTTTAAAGAATTTAATTAAAGTAATAATTTTTAAATAAGTAATGTAATAAGTAAATTAAAATAAGATTTTTAAATTTATTATCAAAAGTTTGAATAACCACCAACTTCTTTGAGAAATGTAATTTTTAATGAAAATTTAAATGGAAATTATTTTTTTAAGTTTATTTTAAATGTAAAATTTTTTAAGTTAATTTTTAATAGAAATTTTTTGGAATAATTTTTAAGATAATTTTTAATGAAAATTTTGATAAAATAATTTTTAAGTTAATTTCAATAAAATATTTTTCAAAGTTAATTGAAAATTTTAATGGAATAATAATAATAATAATAAAAAAAATAATAATAATAATATTAATAATAATATTAATAAAAAAAATTATTATAATATTAATAAAAATAATAATAATAATTCAGCAGTTACCAACAATCGGTTACTAAATATTTTTAACTAGGTGCTAACAATTAAGTACCAAATACTTTCAACACGATACCACGTACTAACTAACTCTTAAACAACCAGATACTTACAACTAACTACTTACAATCAACTAAATATTCTTCATTGTATTTTATGAAATGTATTTTTTAAATTAATTTTTTTTATACAACTTCTATAATAATTTTAATTATAATCAGTAGAAAAATCTTTTAAAAATGTCTAAATTTAACAAAAATGTTGATTTTCATCAAAAATGAATAATTGTCAACTCATCACTACGTGGAATTGATGATAATTTAAATTACAATGAAAGACTAATGAATTCTAATTTACAAAACATTCTTCTTTTAAATGATAACTACTGACTTATTATTGCAAAGTAAAAATCACATTCAATAAATACTTATTGTTGATCAGTTTTATTATATATACTCTGAGTTTATCCGACAGGATGTTTTGACTTTCTAAGGGTATTAGTCGTAGGGGTATTAGTCGTAATGGTACTAGTCGTAAGGGTATTGGTAACACTCAACCACCACCTACCCATTAACTAGTTACCATGTACTAACAACTAGGTCTCAAACAACTAAATACTAAACACTTACAACTACATACTAACAACCACCATCAAAACCAATCGAGAAATTAACAAATGTCAACCTACAACTAGATACTTACAACCAGATAACTGCTACCAAGTACTTACAATTAGAAACCAAGTACCAACAATCAACTAACAACACATAAAAATAATAGCAATTAAATACAAAATATTCTTCATCACATACACTATCTTCTTATCGAAATCTAAAAAGTCAACCAACTACTTACAACCTACAACTATGTACTAACAAATTGATCTTTAAAAGAAAATGCTCTTCGCCTGAAAATATTGGATGAAAAATTAATTGAACTCAAGGCACTTTCAAGATTTACCAATAACTAGGTAAAAATTGATTAAAAAAAATACTGATCATTCAAGTTGAATCAACTAAGATAATAAATTAATAAAAATTTTGAAATAAGATCTAGTAGATAATTGATTTAGATTGAATAAATTAATTGAAATAAAATTAATGTTAATTATTGACTGATTACTCAATATATTCAAAAAATCAGTATAAATTCATTACAATTATCAAAGTCAGCAATCTACAATAAAAATAATTGTCATTAAATTCCAAAAGAGACTAGATAACTAATGATAACATCTAACAAACCAGTAAATTCATTTAAATGACAATAATTGTGTTTGGCTAGAACTGACTTCTAGACCCAAAATACTAATTGTGACTGAAATGTGTAGGTACACAGAAAGTAAAAAAGCACCAAGTATAGTTAAATATTAAAACTACACCAAATAAACAATAATAATTAAATGAGAAAACAACAGAAAAAATAAACACAGAAATTAAATAAAATTATACCAAAAGCAAGAAGTGATGCAAAAATCGAACTCAAAAATAACCAAATAAACACAGAGTTACAAAAAACAGACTCGAATAACTTAAAAGACGATAAAAACAGTAAAAAGATTCCAGAAAAACCCAGAACATTCCATAAAATGGCGACGACCATCACAACGGCCACCTAGAACAACAAAAGTTAGAGAAAATAAATAAATTAGTATTAAAAATAAAAAATCTTAAAAAGAAATTCATAAAACAGCAATTAAAATGAAAATTATATTAAAAATAAAATAGAATGTTCTGGAACCGTTCCAAATCCATCATAACGAAAAATAATTAAAAAATAAAAATTTAAAAATAAAAACAAAAATTATGGCACAAAAATTGCCATTAAAAATATCAAAATCGCGAAATAGAAAATTCTGGAATAAAAAGAATTCGAGTTTGTTTTAATGAATCAATACATACACGTGTACAAAATAGGTATATATACTGACACGTTTCAGTCACAAGAATCACTTTTTTATGCCAATATTTTGTGGACAAAAATTTTGTCAAGAAAACTAACAGTAAGTAGTTTTTCTTTTTTGATTGATATTCATCGTTTTCATTATCGATTGTAATATTTTTATGTTTTGTATCTGACTCATTAATGTAAATTATTTTAATGTCAATTAATTTAATGTAAATCGATTTTAACATTCTCAAGACCTAATTTGTTTTTATTATATTTTTTTAATACGACTAATCAGCGGCGTCTTAGTGCGTCTCTATTTAGTCCTGCATTTGATGTTAATTTTCAAGTAACGATTTCACATGCAGACATGCAATATCTCTTATATATTTTTTTTGTTCGGTCATCGTAGGTCGGCCACTTCATGGTTCTACCATGGAGTTGTGTCGATAAAACCCCTCGGCTATGGCTCCATATACTTTATTTATCGGTCGACAGTGATGTTTCGACTCAACACTACAGTAGGGCTTGTCGTAGCGGTCACAGTGGGGCCGTGTAAGCAAGCATTCTTCCCGAGTTGAATGCAGAACATAATTAAACTCAACATTAAAAATCTTATTCAATAGTTTTACACTAAGGTCATAATTGAGTAGAACTCAGACCTAAACTAAACATCATTTTACAATTCAGTAATGCGGTCGGTTGGACATCGTTAGGAACTCAGCTATATCTACACGTTTGTCGAACCTCGTTGAGGAATAAATTTTTCATATCAGCGTAAATATCTTTCTCGGAATTAATCGTAATAATGCTCATAGAGAAGTTCGACAAGCGTGAGACGAAAAATTAATTATAAACTCCTTAAAGGTCGAATTATGCTCATACATCATGATTAATATGTAGACTGCAAACCCCTTAAGTAAATCATAAAATAGAACTCATATCGTAGGGTATAATTTTTACCTAGAAGGAATATCTCATGAATGCCTAATGTCAGTAAAATATGAAATACAACCTCATATTACACTTAAATATCAATCCACGAATAAAATTTTGAATTACCCTTAAAAATATGATCTCTAAAGGTATAATATTACTAATTTATAAAATATGATTTTATATTATACAGTTGCCAATTACATAGCATTTCTAAATGGTGAAATATAGTTTTGTATAAATTATAAACATGTAATTTTCCTGAAGTGTAAAAATAATTTTATATTGAACTTAAAATATAATTTTCCTAAAGTATAAAAATTTTAACTTTATGTCGAACTTAAAAATATAATTTTCCTAAAGTATAAAATTCTTTTTTAACTTTATGTTGAATTTAAAATATATAATTTCCCAAAGTATGAAGAATAATTTTATGGAACCTAAAAATATAAATTATAAATATTAAATTATAAAGTCTAACTTTATATTGTTCTTGAAAACATAACTAGTATTTCCTAATAAAACTGACTTTAGATCTTATTTAACATATAATGATCCTAAAGGGTGGATATAACTTTATATTATACTGAAAGCATAAGTTATGCACGTTGAATTATAAGCTATACCTCGTATTATCCTTAAAGATGTAATATATTATTGCGTAATAGTATGATAAAATATAACTTTATTTATAGTCCATAAAGGTTAAAGTACAAGATACATCTCCAAAAATACAAATAGAACTTTATAATTTACTTGAACATAAATACCTAAATCAGAAATTATGATTTTATACCATAAAGATAACTTATACATGTCTGGGTTATAAATTATGATTCTATATTATCTCATTGTATCTTAATTATAAAATACGATCTATAAATGGTTACACATAAAATTTTGGATACGAAAACATAAGGTCTAAATAGTTATGTATAAATTCGGATTTAAGAATATAAATTATAAATAATTATATAAAAATTTTGATTATAAAATATAAAGTATAAATAGTTATATATAAATTATATACGCATATTGACCATAAAAGTATAACCTATAAATAGTTATGAATGAATTTTACTTACAAAAGTATAACTTATAAATAATTATATAAAAATTTTGATTATAAAATATAAAGTACAAATAGTTATATATAAATTATATACGGATACTGACTATAAAAATATAATCTATAAATAGTGACGAATAAATTTTACTTACAAAAATATAAATTATAAATAATTATATAAAATTTTTGATTATAAAATATAAAGTATAAATAGTTATATATAAATTATATACGTATATTGACCATAGAAATATAATCTATAAATAGTTACGAATAAATTTTACGTACAAAATATAAATTATAAATGATTATATATAAATTTTGATTACAGAAATAAAATATAAATAGTTGGATATAAATTATATGGGTATATTGATGGTTACGGATTAATTTTACGTACAAAAATATCAAATATAGATAATTATATATAAATTTGGATTATAAAAATATAATTTATAACTAGTAATATATAAATTATAAATGTAGTGTGACTATAAAACACTAATTATAAACAGTCATATAACTTCTGATCTTAAAAAACACGAGTTCTAGATAGTTATTTAGAGTTACTAATGCAACTAGGTTATAAAATAAAAACCATGAATAATTATATATAAATTATGTATGGATCTGGGTTATCGAAATTGAAATTCTAAATAGTATTATAAAATTATGTGTAAGAATGCAAATTACAAGTTTGTATTTTGACTAGAACCTAAATTATAATTACCTAAACTATGAACTGTGGTGTTGTATTTCTCTTCAGGATACAATCCATAATTACTTATATTATATAAACTACCTCTATCGATTAAGGATAAATTATAATCCATAAATGAGTGCTGTTCCTGAAACGCATAAAATTTTATTCGAGGATATCACTGGATACTAGCTGAACCTCGCAAAATAAGTATTAGCATTTGTTATTATTAATTATGATTAAGATCATCACTAACATTGTTATTACTATATCTATCGCTCCCCATAATTACCGTTATCCTGAATATCATCATAATTCGCTTACTGTATTACAAATTAGTTACAATAATTGTTAGCATAAAATCGGATTTGCACCACAAAATTTAGCTTACCTTGAAAAAATGGAAAATTGCATATCCAAGCATTCAGTGCACGAGCATAGAAGTAAAATCCCAACTAAAACACGCAGCCATGAGTAGGCTAATAGTCTTCTTTAGGAGGAAACCAGCAGGGTGAGCGCTACCGATGCGAACTCGGCATTGGAATTTCATGAAAGATGGGCATAAATCCACGATTCCGGGTAAGTTAAGGGGCATTTTTGCTTACAACATCGCCGTAGCGTTTACATTGATATTCGTCCGGAAATGGACCAAACAACCTAAAATTCGTATAAAACCAAAAGCAACGGTCACACTGAATATGACAATCCGGTCTAATTGAGGATGAGGTGGGAAACTAAGTTCCAACAGCTCACCCAGCACCGACGGGGCTGGTTGATTCAGTAGTTAAATAATTAGCATAAAATAAAATATTATGTCGATGACATAACAAACATTAAAAATAAACCATAGAATTTTCAATAATTAGGTCGGATAAACAAAGTGCAAATTTTTTTTTAAAAATATAAAAGTTGATTTGCTGTAATTAACACGGTCAAATAGAGTTAAATCTTCAGAAATTAATTCTTTTGTTATTTTTTTGTATTTAACTGTGAATTTGGTAGGATATTCGTGGTACTGATTTAACAGTGGAGAAGGAAAATTTTTAATATAAATTTATAAATTACCTAACGGATTAATAACCGAAATTTTAAGTAAAATATGCTTAACTTTGCAAAATCTATAATTTCCCCTACAATCTATAACGCAGATTATGTTAAGACGATCCATAAATTGACCCACTGATCATTTTTGCTACCTAGTCGAATGAACAAACCATAGAAATGAAATTCCGAATCTACCAAAAAATTGATACTAATTGGATTTATTTAATAATAGAATGTCTCACCCTGACGACTCTAACGGTGATGAAGCTTACAATCAGACGATAACCCGGCTCCGGACCCGGTATATATGGTGCCATATTCACAGGTGGAGCCAGGGACGGGACCTGGACTGCTCCAATCGGGTTATCCGGAATGGCCCAGAGCCCGATGCCCCGGCGTGGGTGAAGAAGGAGGCCACCAATGACTTGTTGCGGGAGGCCCGCGATCGGGCATTAATTGAACTGGAAGCGGCCCAGATGCGGCTGAGGAGGATAGAACTCCAGCTCAGAGCCGAAGCAGAGGGAAAACCCCAGAAGAGCTGGAGGAGGCAGATGCCCCTCCACGAAAACGAGGAAGGCCCCGCAAGAACTCGGTCTAACTCATCAGTAGTGACAATTCGGACGCAACTATTTGAGTGATACAATTAGTGATACTGTGTTGTGTTTGATTTTTTCTGTTTTCGTAGCAATTATGACAATTTGTGAAACTTTTATTATTAAAACGTTTATATCATTGTTCATCGTGCATATTTGTCGTACAATAGATCATCTTTTAGACATTGCATATAGGCCTTATTGCGTATGGGGTGTCCCCAGGGACGAGATGACCCTCCCTATCCTTCATCTGTTAATTCTATACAATTAATTGTATCGCTTTTACGCATATGAAGACTAGTTATGGAGCTTCATTATTACCTTCATTTAGTGTACAAATTCCTCGAAAATCTACGAAAGGACCGCGAACAGGCCCAGCAGCAAGCCGAAGACCTTTGAAGTCGGGTTGAGAAGCTCAAGATCAAGTGCCGAGAACTCGAAGGTACTTGGTTCAGTCCGGCTGAGATGAAGAAACGGACAACACACATCTCACAACTCCAGACCCAGGCGGAGCAAGATCAACTCGAGATCCGAGCGCTGAAGCTACAAGTGCGCTCGCTCGAGAGTAAACTGAACGAAAGGTTCATCCAGGACACTCTCTGCGAGCAGATTCGCCCACTTCCGGTGGAGCTGGCCAAGATATACCCACCAGCCCAGGCAAGCAAGCCGAAACGTAAACAGCTAGGGCGGAATACCCGAGACAAATTGAAAAGGGCCTGGCTGGCCGAGCAAGAAAAATTGAAAGAGACTGAAGCCAATCCACGAGCCTGAGAGACGTTCGAGAATGCGACCCTCCTGAGTAAACAGACCTTGTAAATAGTAGTGGCTAAATAAATGATTTTTGTTGTTTAATGAGTATGTGATTAAACTTTGCGGTTGTCTAGAACCAGATGATTGACAGAGAGGCATTTGTGAAAACAATCTCGATAAGAGACCGAAATAAATCGGACACGTGCCTTCTATCGGCGTCCGTGAACCCATAGAGTGCTCGACAATTATAGTGCTCTTAACGCGCTCACTTTTTGCGAGTACTCAACCCCTTGGTACAGTACCAACGTTGATTGCTCAACGGGTACCAAGAGGAAAACAATGTTGTATCTTGGGTTACGCTGGTAACAACACTAAAGAACAAAAATTTTTGATCATCAGTAACCTACCAATTGGTATATCCAAGTGAATTCTCCAATAAAATCATCTAAAAAGAATCATTTTCCCCTAAATATATCAATATTTAAAGATTGGTATTTTAATGATAAATAATTGTTACCTCAAACTAATAAGATTCCTTTTATTTAATCCCCTATATTCCCCCGATTCTCGATTTTCCATTAGTTATTCACTAATATCCCCCCGATTTCCCACTATTTAATCACTAATATCCCCCATATTTTGATTAATTATTCCCCTCAAATATTTCTTTTAAGATTTTTTTTATTAAATTTATGAATTTTATGAAATAATTTTAAATAAATTCAATTAATATATGTTTCGACCAGTCAGAGGGGGAATGTCACTCACCTCTGACTGGCTTTTGATTATTCTGTTGGTTGATTATTCTCGCGTCTGTGTGCCGAATTATGGTAAATGGGTGTGCGCACACAGACGCGAGAAAAATTGTGATTTTGTTTATCTGAGTAGAATATTGAAATTGTTATCTGGATTTTGGAATTTTCGAATTGTTCTGGAATTCTTTGTGTAATTATAATTTTATCTGTTTATCGAAACCGAAAATGAATCCAGAGTATGTCTATTTTTCAAGCTTCTATTAATTGGAGATTCTGGTGTTGGAAAATCTTGTTAATTACTCAGACCTGCAGATGATTCTTATACTGAAAGATGCAGAAGCACAATTGGAGTAAACTTTAAAATCAGAACTATTGAATCAGATGATGAAACTATAAAATTGCAAATATGGGATACAGCAGGTCAAGAAAGATTTAGAACTATATCCTCGTCTTATTACAGAGAATCTCATGGAATTATTGTTGTGTATGATGTTACCGATCAAGATTCGTTTAACAATGTTAAAAATTGGCTTAATGAAATCGATAGATATGCAAAAAGAAAAGTTCCAGATAAAATGATTGAGAAGAGTTCAGCTACAAGATTGTTTAATATTACTGAAAGTACTGGAGGTGTTATATGATTGGTATGATCCCTGATAGTCGATCTCAAGTATGTCGTGCACAAGTGAAAGCAGCTCGATTTAAATCTAAAATTGGATATGAAATGCCTTGTGATATAATATGTCGTTGTATTGCGGATATTAATCAGCTCTATACCCCATCGGCTGAGATGCGACCATTAGGTTGTTCAATGATAGCGCTATCATATGAGAATAAAATGAAAACAATTTTAACTCCTGAACAATACGGAACCGCCAGAAATAAAGGAACAGAATGCGCCTTTACGGGAATATTTTGGGATAACAAAGATCCTGGTACTTATAGCTGGGTCTGTTGTGGAGTTCATCTTGGCCACGTGTTTGATGACGGGCCCAAGCCTACCGGATTGAGATATTGTGTGAACAGTGCCTCTTTGACTTTCAATAAAAATCAGCTGATGTGTTTGTTCAGTTTGTTCCATTCTTATCAACCTTCGTGTTATCTATGCCACTTCTCATTATTTACCTCCCATGATCCATTAATGAATTATTCTACCAATTATTTTCACCCATTTGAATTTATCATCGAGTAATGAATAATTTCCTCACTTTAATGAAGATTCTTAACACCTTCATTGTTAATTTTATCAAAGTTTAAAGAATAATTGTCTTTTCATTTTACATTGCTTACCACTTTAGAATAAGATTTTTTATCGAAATTTATGATAATTTTACTGATTCAATGATAAATTTGAATGAGTTAATTCGTTTTATTATATATATACTCTCAGTTTATCCGACGAAATATTCTGTCCCCCTATGGGTATTGCTCACAAGGGTACTACTCACATTCAACATGTCGCAAGGGTACTTATCATAAAGTTATTCAATGCTTTTATTTGAATGATTATTTAGGCAAATTTGTTGTTTAAGGCATTCATTGATAATTTTTAGAGTTGATGGTTTTACTAAATATTCAAGTAAATTTCCATCATTTTTGTAATTTTCTATTATTTTTGCGGATTTCTATCATTTTTGTGAATTTTTATTGTTTTTTGTGAATTTCTATTATTTTCATGAATTTCCGTAATTTTTTGTGAATATCTGTAATTTTTGTGGATATCTATCATTTTCGTGAATTTCATGTTTATTGAAAGAATATTTAAAAATTTAAAGTTAGTTCTAAGATAAATTTAATAATTTTTTGATAATTAGTTGTACTTTATTGAATAGTTTTTGACAATTAGGTTAATAATTAAGTGATAGAATAATTTTTTGATGATAACTTTGTAATGTATTTGACTTTGTAATTTTTTCAATAATTTTCTAAGAATATTTCCATTTACACATTGATGAACTTTAAAAAACATAAGCTAAGAAACCAGTTAATTTTATCAAGGACTTTAAATTTAATTGATAGTTATTGTAGGATATACAGAAATTTAGTTTCCTGTTATTGCTTGAAAATGATTGGTTGAATAGCTGAAGAATTATGATCAAACAATATATATCATCTCCAGTTAGGTATTTAATGGTAAATATTTGTAGAAAATTTTAGTGAATTTTGATCTTTTAGTGGGCTCTTATTATTTAGATTCTAAATTATTTCAATGGAAGAATGTCTGGTGTCTATAACAATTAATTAAAAGTCATATTTTTGAAGTTCTCTAAGAATTTTAAGACTGAATTGAATTAAAGAGCATATAACTTCAAGTGGGTAGAATTAAAGGATATAGTCGTTTAATATGGGAATATTTCATTTTATATAGTCGGTTGCTTTTAATGAGGGATGGGTTAAGATGGGAATTTTTTGAATATTTACATGGGTAATGTTGGTAAAATATCAATATTTTAAGGGAAATTGCAATACATTAGTCAGTTATGAATCAATAATAATGCGAAATTATATCGTTTTATTAGGTTGTGATTAATGCACAGTAAATTAATTTAGATTTATTTATATATTTATATATTTATATATTTATATATTATTATATTTATTGTTTAGAAAAATGTTTTATTAAATTTTCTATTAATTATCCAGGGTTTTATTACATAGTGTTAATGACCGATTTACTTGGTTTTGACAATGAAATCTTTACAGATAATAAAGATTGACATTTTTATCTTTATTTAGACTTAAAACATTGACTAAAGAAAATTCATCTTTATTGAAAGAAATTTATCGGGTGATTTTAATTAGTAATTAAATCGGTTGAATATCGGTATAATATGACCATTTGAAGAATATAGATATTTTATTGAATAGATCAATTAAATATTGTCAGTTACATTGTAGTAATATTTATTTAAAATTTCGAGTACAGCGATTTACATTTAGAACAAAAATTTAATTATAACTGGTTTTATCAATAGTGAAATATGTATGATAATAGGAATTAAAGATATAATTATAGTCATTTAAAGGGATTTTAAGGAATCTTATTAGTCTGTAGGGAATATATGATCTCTAACGTGTACTTATCATTAAAATATCAATCTTTAAAGACATCTTCAAGGAAATTTGATGCTTTTTAGATGATATTTGTAATAATATGAATTAAGGGTTGAAATATAGTCATTTGAGAGTAGAGTTTCTGGAAAACAGTGGTTTTCAAAAAACAGCTGTTTAACTGTTTCTGATTTTTAAAAAACAGCTGTTTTACTGTTTTTAATTGTTTTTACTGTCAATAATGTAAGGAAAAAAATTTTTTAATATGAAATTAAAGCCTTTTAATTATTTATTTGATTTATTATAATAATATTTCAAAAAGACCAATGCTTGGAGTGATTTATCTGATAGACGAGATCGAATTTTTGTGCAAAAATTTGAGGTGACCGAAAAAACGCGTTCTACGTCCGTGGAAGTGGGTTTGATGGTCAAAATGGCATTAAAGAGTTTTTGTAGGTTTTCATTTCGCTGTCCAGTGTTCTTGAAAAGTGTAAATTCCGACTTTAGCCACCTGACAGCATCATTAGCTGGCGTGACTGTAGTTGAAGCAAAGCATTTAGTTCCTCCTGCATTGATAAATTTACAGATATTTCTTCATGAGGTAATTGATCGCCAGTATCTTCGTCAGCAACTTCAAATAGTCGTTTTGCAAGACTTCCTGCAAAATTAATCGTGTTTCTCGAAGGCACAATCGATGGATCTTTCAGGCTGCGTAAGAGATTCATTAGGTCGGGATTGAGTCTTTTACCAACTCGCTGCTTTAGATTTTCCAGTAATTTCTCTGCAATTTCATTTTTAATGTTCGATAGTTTTGTGAACATAAAATTTAAAATTGTATCCGCGCTCATTAAAGTTGAGTCCTCTCTGCTAAGATTCTCTACTGCTAGCTTAACTGGCTCCATTGCTGCTAGCAATGATTTCAGAGCGCCAAGATCAAAGTTTTCAATCAGATCGAGTGCTTTGAAATCCTGAAGAGTCTCACAAATTGATGCTTCGGTTTTAAGTAACGGTTCAAGCATGGTTGGGATTGAATTCCATCGTGTTTTCACATCCAGATGCAGTTCAATTTCTCGAGAGTGAATTTGTTTGATTTTTGATTGAAGCACATGATTTCGAACAGGTGAATGTTTGAAGAATTTGACAATCTTGCGAGACTTTTTGAGTATTTCATGATAATCGATCTCATTATGGTTTTCATTGATTAATTCAAAATCGGTTGGTTCATCAAAATCATCTTCCTTATTTGAATCTTCATCAATGATGATGGGTTCTTCAATTTCTGATTTCTTTTTGTACAAAGTGTCATATACTCCAAGGTGTAAACCGTGATTGAGACAGAACTGACCGATAACATCAATGAGGCTGATAAATCTTTGATTAACTGCAGCTCCATCCTGTGTGGATCCAACCAAATCTTTTTCCATTGAAATACCAAACGATTTGAGATGATCTCGAAGAATTTCAATCATGCTAAGAGCGTTGCAAGAACCGAGAATGCGCACGAGGCCTGTCTTATAAGTTTTATTGGAATCTCTCTCATAGTCATGAATATTAATTCCGAAATATCGACGACCACATAAAGTTGTAGCCTCATCGACGGTCATGCTGAACTTGATACCTTTCACAACCTTCGCTTGAATCTCATCAACCATTTACTTCTGTTTTTCTTCAAAATCATCGTGCAATAGTTTCATGACATCAGTTTCATTCGCAGGCAATTTGTGACCATCGCGTGTTAAGGATTTTCTAATGAACTTATTTCTTGTTATTGCTCAAATAGTTACTCCATCCGTTGCCATGTCTGACACAATTTCTTTGAGAGATTCTCGTTCAAAAAAGTCAGCAACAGTTTTTTGTCTCTTTTCGGTCTGAATTCCATTCTTGGATGTGCTTGGTTCCCCAGCCTGATCAAACTTGATGCCATGCGGCTGTAGATGTCTCTTTAAAGTTGTCGTTGAATTGCCAGAGTACTTAATTATGCTATTGCATCGATTGCATTGACCTTGAAGCTCTTTTGTGTGCGGATTCCGTCGTTTTGTGGCAAATTCCCAAACAGAAGCCATTACTAATAGAAAATTAATCATTTAAAACAATTAAAACAAATTAAAATCGTTGATTTATTACCGAAAATAATTAAATCAGTAAAAATATTTATTTCAATAAAAGTTGCAATGCTTATTTTATAATGTGAAAATAAACACAAAACAGTCTAGACAATGCATTGACTGTTGACCTTGAATGGAAAGCGGTCGCGTTGTGTGACATGACGCGAGATAAATGATGCGTAAATGACGGGTTAAGGCGATTAAATGACGCGAGACAGGTCAATTCAGAAAAAATTGAGAAAAGAACGCTGAATGACGTGTTTTCTGGTTCTTAATGACGGGAAAACCCGTCATTTTTTAACAGTGAACTTTAAGTTTTACTGAAAAACAGTTAAAAACAGTTATGAAAAAACAGCTGTTTGCTGTTTTTGATTTTTTGGCGAAAAAACAACTGTTTTACTGTTACTGTTAAACAGTATCCAGAAACCCTATTTGAGAGATTTTAATGAATCTTATTAGTTTGAGGTGAATATAAGATCTTTAACAATTATTTATCATATAAAATACCAATTTTTAAATATAGATATATTTAGGGGAAAATGATACTTTTTAGATGATTTTATTGGAGAATTCACTTGGATATACCAATTATTGTCATTTAAATGAATTTACTGGTTTGTTAGATGTTATCATTAGTTATCTAGTCTCTTTTGGAATTTAATGATAATTATTTTTATTGTAGATTGCTGACTTTGATAATTGTAATGAATTTATACTGATTTTTTGAATATATGGAGTAATCAGTCAATCAATTTGAGTACATGTATTACTTTTAAAAAAATAATTAAAATTAATTTTATTTCAATTAATTTATTCAATCTAAATCAATTATCTACTAGATCTTATTTCAAAATTTTTATTAATTTATTATCTTAGTTGATTAAACTTGAATAATCAGTATTTTATAATTTACTGGATGATTAATGACTAGAATTCTTTCTTGTCCATTAATTAAATTTTTATGATATTTATTTTGAATATTTTAAATTTTTACCTAGTTATTGGTAAATCTTGAAAGTGCCTTGAGTTCAATTAATTTTTCATCCAATATTTTCAGGCGAAGAGCATTTTCTTTTAAAGATCAATTTGTTAGTACATAGCTGTAGGTTGTAAGAAGTTGGTTGACTTTTTAGATTTCGATAAGAAGATAGTGTATGTGATGAAGAATATTTTGTATTTAATTGCTATTATTTTTATGTGTTGTTAGTTGATTGTTGGTACTTGGTTTCTAATTGTAAGTACTTGGTAGCAGGTATCTGGTTGTAAGTATCTAGTTGTAGGTTGACATTTGTTAATTTCTCGATGGGTTTTGATGGTGGTTGTTATGTAGTTGTAAGTGTTTAGTATTTAGTTGTTTGAGACCTAGTTGTTAGTGCATGGTAACTAGTTAATGCGTAGGTGGTGGTTGAGTGTTACCAATACCCTTACGACCAGTACCATTACGACTAATACCCCTACGACTAATACCCTTAGAAAGTCAAAACATCCTGTCGGATAAACTCAGAGTATATATAATAAAACTGATCAACAATGAGTATTTATTGAATGTGATTTTTACTTTGCAATAATAAGTCAGTAGTTATCATTTAAAAGAAGAATGTTTTGTAAATTAGAATTCATTAGTCTTTCATTGTAATTTAAATTATCATCAATTCCACGTAGTGATGAGTTGACAATTATTCATTTTGATGAAAATCAACATTTTTGTTAAATTTAGACAGTTTTAAAAGGGTTTTTCTACTGATTGTAATTAAAACTATTATAGAAGTTGGTATAAAAAAAATTAATTTAAAAAAATACATTACATAAAATACAATGAAGAATATTTAGTTGATTGTAAGGAGTTAGTTGTAAGTATCTGGTTGTTTGAGAGTTAGTTTGTACGTGGTATCATGTTGAAAGTATTTGGTACTTATTTGTTAGCACCTAGTTAAAAATATTTAGTAACCGATTGTTGGTAACTGTTGAATTATTATTATTATTTTTATTGTTATTATAATTATTTTTTTATTAATATTATTATTAATATTATTATTATTTTTTTATTATTATTATTATTATTCCATTAAATTTTTCAATTGACTTTGAAAAATATTTCATTGAAATTAACTTTAAAAATTAGCTTAAAAATATTTCATCAAAATTTTCATTAAAAATTATCTTAAAAATTATTCCAAAAAATTTCT